>PVJO010002803.1:15000-135272 GCA_004026905.1 Hystrix cristata | reverse complement strand
CTTTCTAAATGGAATTCTAAAGAATGTAACTTTGTATCTGGCTTCTTTCACACAGGGTAATGTTTCTGTGATTGTTGTGGATATCAAAAATAGTTCATTCATTTTTGTTGTTGAGTTGTAATATGGTATATGAGTCCACCACATTTGGGGGCAGTGCTGGGGATCTGGGCCTTGTGCTTGCCTCTACCACATTTTTTAAACATTCTACTTGTCTTTTTCTTTTGCAGTGTTGGGGATGGAACACAGGAACTCATGCGTGCTGAGCAAGTGCTCTAGCCGATCTGTTCTACTTTTAATAAGTGTCTAGGTTGTTTCTAGTTTTTAGTAATTATGAATAGATTTGCTGTGGCCATTCTTTCACAAGGTTTTTGCAGGTATATATTGGACAAAGGTCTAGGAATGGGATTGCTGGGCTCTAGGGTAACATATATGGTTAATTCTGAGAAGCTACCAAACTATTTTTCCAAAATGGTTGCACCTTTTGACATTTGGCCAAAACGTAAAATACCTCTGCAATTTTCTTCTTCCATATCTTTACCAATATCTAACAGAGACAGTTGTTTAAATTCTAAACATGTTACTGAGTAGGTGTAAATCTCTCCAAATAATGGCTTTCATTTGTATTTCTCTGATGATTATTAATATTTTCACGAGATTATTAGTCATTTGAATATCTTCCTTTGTGAAGTATTAGTTCACATGTTTTGCCCATTTTTAATCATTGAGCTGTTTGAGTTCCTTTACATTTTGAATATCAGTCTTTTCCCTGATCTGTATATTGAACAAAACTTTTCTTCCTATCTTTAGTTGAGAACTGAGGTATTTTGCTTTTTATTAAAATAGGCTAGAACTTCCATCTCTGGGTGTACATTTCTCTATCAAAATATGTAATGATTCACATTCTCTCTATAATAAAGACAGAATAGTTCCATTGTCTCAAAAAAAAAAAAAAAAAGAACTCACTCATAGTTATTCCTTTGTAGTCACACATTTCCCACCCACAAGCCATGGAAATCATGGAAAACTGATACACTCGTTACTACTCTAGTTTTTTTAATTGACAAAAATATTTGTATATATTAATGGAGTACAATACAATAAAAGAAACCCTTTGAGACTGAAATTTATCCAGGCTGTTGTATATATCAATAGTTCATCTGTTGTGTTCCTGAGTAGAATTCCATACCAATTAATCTTTAATGGCATATTTTTATCAACAGCAGCTTTTAATTTGGATCAGGCCGTATCAATTTTCTGTTATGGTTTGGGTTTTCTGCGTTACAACTAAGACATGTTTAACCACCCAAATGTCAATAAAACATGCTCTTATGTTCATGTCTAAGAACGTTGTAGTTTTAGCTTTTACACTTATATCTGTAATCTACCACAAATTACTTTTTGTGTGTGGTGTCAGATAGGGTTTGAGTACATATTTTCTTCAATACAGATGCCTTTGTTTTAACAGCATGCGCTGAGACATCATCCTTTGCCCATTAAATTGCCTTGTGGTTTTTGTCAAAAGTCAGTTGTGTGAATCTATTTGAGGCCTCTACATTCTTTTCAGTTAATCTATTTGTCTACTTTGCACCAGTGCACACTCCTTATTATGATAATTTTTAAGGTAGTATTAAGTCATCTAATTTTCTTCTCTTTTAATATTGCTTTGGTTCTTTAGCTTTCTGTGTGAATTTAAGATTCAGAATGTGAACAAAAGCAGAAATCTCTGTTGTTATTTTGATTTAGATGACATTGAGTTAATTTTGGGCCGTAGGATATCACAACAATATTGTATTTTTTAAATTTAAGAACATAATATAGCTCTTCATTTACCTAGATTTTTTATAATTTCTCTAGGTATGTTTTTATTTTTCAGTCTAAGTCCTACACATATTTTCTTATATATTTTTATTTTATTTCATTATATATAATGTTTTAAAATTTCATTTTCTAGTTATTCTTCCCTAATATATAAAAATGCAAAATATTTTCTAGTATTTACCTTGTCTCTAGTAACTTCACTAAACTTACTGATTTCTAATCAATTGCCATTTATTTTGATATTTTTACAAGTACAATTCTAAATCTGTAAATATTAGTTCAGATGCTCCTTGATACTTTTACATTTCCATAAACATAAGCTGAAAATATTGTATCAAAAATACTTTTAATATACCTTACTTACAGAATATTATAGTTTAGCTGCATAATACACTGCAGAGTATTAGTTGCTTACCCTCATGGTTGTGTGGCTGCCTGGGAACTGTGGCTCTGTGCCACTATTCAGCATCAGAAAAGAATATTACCATGCTGAGAAAAGATAAAGATGCAAAATCAGAAGTGTTAGTCCTACTGAACACATGTTGTTTTCACACTTCTATAAAGTTGAAAAATAATAAGTTGAACAATGATGGTGTCAGGAATTTCTGTATTTTAATTTCTTTCTTTCCAAACTTGAAGCCTTTGATTTCTCTTTTCTCCTTTCTCAGGTTGAACCGTCCAGTATAATTTTGGATAGAAATGGTGAAAGCGAGTAGTCATTCTTTGTTCTTGATGTTAGGAAAAACTGGGTATCAGATTTATAAGTGCTTTTTTTTTTCTGTAATTACATTTCAGAGGTATTTTTATGAATTTATGTTGAAAATTAACAAATGATGTTTTCTGCACTTACTGAGATTATCATGTGTTTTTAAATTTTATTTTGGTAATTCTGGTAATTAATTTTTTAAGGTTAAACCAGTCTTGCATTCCTTAGATAATCCACATAGGCATAATGCAATATCAGTATCTTTTTTTACTTACTCATTTTGTTAAGGACTTTTGCATCTAAACTCACGAAAAATTTTACTTGGTAATTTTCTTATTTTCTAATGTTCTTCTTTGGTTGCCACATTATCATTGATCTAGGGTCATCAAAAAAGCTGTACTACATTCTTTTCATCTACATTTTCTGACTTTGTGTAAGTTGGTATTATTTCTCCACTAAAATTTGATAAAACTCAAATTTTATCCATCTGAATCCATCTGCTGTGTGGGGTTTTTGTAGAAAGGTTTTGATAACAAATTCAGTTTAACAGTTATGTGGCCAAACAGCTTTTTTATTCTGTTATGTTAGCTTTGTTAATTCACGTCTTTCAGTGTATTTTTAAACTTAATCTAAGTTGTTAAATTTTTATATAAAACTATTCATGGTATTCCCTTATTATTTGTTAAATATTTGTTTCATTGCTAAGTAATCAACTGTTTTTTTATTGATATTGAATATTTGTGTTTACTCTCTTTTGATTTCAGTTAACCTAGTTAGGGATTTCTCAATTTTATTAATCTTTAGCAGGGATCATTTTTTTGAATTTTGGTCAATTTATATTCACTGAGGTCTGCTCCTATCTTTGTACTCCTTTTTTTCTATTTGCATGTCTTGATTTTACTTTGATTTGGTTTTCCTTAGACTTTAAGTTTATGCATTGGCTTTTGATAGTTTCTCTTCTAATATAAACATGTAAGCACTATATTTTCCTTTAAGTGTTGGTTTAGCTGCCTCCCATAAAATTACATATGCTCTATTTTCAGTATCACTTCTTTAAAAAATTTTGCCACTTTCCATGGTTATTTTTTTCCTTTACCAAACATACTATTTAGAAGTATGTGGTTTATAGATGAATGTATGAATATTCTTGAGATTTTTGTTCTTATTTTCAACTTTAATTTCATATGATCAGAGGGATAAAATCTCTATGATTTTATGAAATCATAAAATATTTTCATCTATGAAATATATGGAGACTTGCTAGCCATGGTGGCACAGGCCTGTCATCCCAACACTCAAGAGGCTGAGGCAAGACAATGTTCATAAGTTCAAAGCCAGCCTGGGCTACATAATGAGTTCAAGGCAAGTCTGAAGTATGTAGTGAGACTCTATCTAAAAAAAAAGAAAAAAAGAAAAAAAACCCACACAGAAAAAAGACCCAAAGAAAAACACACACACAGAAAAAAGAAATATATGAAGACTTGTATCAGGGTCCAGCGTAAGTTCTATCTTGGTGAATATTCCACACACACTAAAAAAGACTGTGTAGTATGAAGTCATCAAGTGTCAGGTTTTGCAAATGTCAACTAGGTCAAGTTAGTTGATAATGTTTCCTGAATCCAAATTTATCTATTTGTTCTATCAACTACTGAGAGAGAAGTGTTTGAGACTCTAGTGATAATTGTAGATTGATCTATTTCTTCTTGTAGTTCTGTAAATTTTCCTTTGTGTTTGGAAAATTTGTTCTCAGGTCTAAAACTTTTAGTATTGCTATTCTTCTTGATGAATGACCAATAATTTATTCTCATGAAATGATCTCTTTATTTCTGGTAAAAAAATCTGTAATTTTCTCTGTCTGATATAATAGATATAGTCTAAATTTCTTATGCTTACTGTTAGAATGGTATATATTTTCCTATGTTTTTATTTTTAACCTGTTTCTTTATATTTCAAATGTGTTTCTTGTAATAGTATATAGTTATATTTTGCTCCTGTCTTGAGGTTCACAATCCTTATGGCTTTCGATTGGAGTACAGTTTGAAACAGTTGAAATGACAAGAATTTAAAAGACAAGATACCGAAAAACAAAAGAATGTCTACAAGAAGGAGATCAAGAAGTTTTCATAGATGGCTTCTGGAAGTTTGGGCTGAATACTAAAATATAAATGTACATGGTATAACTTTGCCAGACCTCAGGGAGTAAAAAAGTGTACAAGACAAAATATGAACTGAAATGGAGATCCTAGCGGACATATAGCAATGGGAACCATAGGAATTTTGGCCAGACAGGATGGAGAATACTCTCGAACACTCCAAGGAACCAATTGAGGCCCAACCAAGGCTACACCTTCAGAGTAAAATATCTCATTCTCAGAATAAGGATGACTCAACCCTGATCTTAACAAAATTTAACAACACAAGTGTAATCATGATCAAACATGGCTCATATGAAACTGAACATATATAAAACTCAATAGTCTTTAGACAAAGATGCTAAAATGCATTCTCGACTATGTAGCAGTTATAATATATAACACACTGTAAAAAAGAAAATTACCAGATAGGTAAAGAAAATTTTTATATATAACCATGAAAAACAAAACTTCTCTATAAAATAGATTGCACGGAAAACTTAGCACGTTATAGAAGCTTTTATAAACATATTCAACAAAACTTCTCTATAAAATAGATTGCACGGAAAACTTAGCACGTTATAGAAGCTTTTATAAACATATTCAAAGACTTGAAAGAAAATTTAGTTAAAATGAGTGAACAAATGGGAAAATCTCAACAAGGAGACTAAAACTATTAAAATAAATAAAGTAGAAATTCTAAAACAGCCAAATAAAAATTTCACTGGTACGATTAATAGTATATGGAAAAATGAAGAGAAAATTCAGTGAATTTTAATACAGGTCAGTAGAAACTATCTCACCTGAAGTATAAAAAAGACTAAAAGATTAGCAGAGATTTAGAGACCTGAGTAGTCCAATCAGATGGTTAATGTATATGGAACTACAATGTTAGAAGGTGAGAGAAACTGGGAGAGGAAAAATTATTTGACAAAAATGACTTAAAATTTTCCAGATTTGTGGAACAATATCAACACAGAGATCCAGAAATCTCAACAAATCACAAACAGCTTAAACACAAAGACATATCAATACACACGTTGAAAATACATACAATGAAAACAAGTATGAGAAGCAGCCAAAGATAAAAGCCCTCATACACGGAAGACAACTAGCATAGAACTATTGCTAATTTCTTATCAGAAGCAATGTAAGCTATGGTACAATGGAATATCATATTTTAAATGCTGAAACGAAAATAAGTCAATCCAGAATCCTGTATTCAGTAAAAATGTCCTTAGAAAATGAGGTCAAACTAGATATTTTTAGCAATCCTTTCCCTTCCCTCAAAACAAATTGGCTAAAGATAAAGAATATTAAATATACACTTAGTTTGCATGAAAGAAGGAAGGAGAATATGTCAGTCTAAAGGATCATTTTCCTTCTTTTACAGCTTTTCAAAAAGACATTGATTACTTAAGTCAAAAGTTATGATGATAGATGTGTTTATTATATGTGAAAGTAAAATATATGAAAACAACATGTTACAGGAGAAGTAAATAGAAATACGTTAATGTAAAGTTCTTCATTGTACATGAAATGATATAATATTAATTCAAAAGAGACCATGAGAATTTAAGTATGCATAAGATGCTCTTTATATCAATATCTAATTAAATAAATCAAAGAAGCATACTTAAAAAGCCAAAGAAGAAAGTAAAACAAATGCTAAATATACTCGATTAAAGCAAAGAAGACAAGAAATAAGGGGAGGAGAGAACCATCAAAAAAGATAGTTCGTTTAGAGGAAGAATTTGATACTCCTAACATGTGGCCTTGCTGGGGTTAACAGGATGCCTGAGAGGTTAATAAAGGTCTAAGGACTCTTCCAGCAGAAACTGAGCAAATTTAGAGTTCACTTTCAATGGACAAAACAGATGCTTCAGAAACTCTCTCCAGTTTGATGGTTGTCTCATGGGAGGAAAGTCTATTACTATCTTTTTTGTCATGGTCAATTCTTGGGGTTAGTACATATTATTTCGTTGTTAATAAATGCCTTTTCTAGTCCTGACTTTTTATTCTTTTTATAATTTTTATTTTGTTTTATTTTTATGATGTTAGGAGTTAAACCCAGGACCTTCACACTGAGCTACATCCTCAGCCTTTTTTTTATTTTTTATTTTTGAAACAGGTTCTGACCAAGCCACTGAATTTCCCAGGCTGAGCTCAGACTTGTGATCCTCCTGCCTCAGGTGTACAGAGTGCTGGGATTAAAAGTATGCACCACCTTGCTTATTTACTACTTATTTATAGATATTTTATTCATGAAAAATACAGTATTTTGTGCTTTAAGTTAGTATTGTACAATATATCTCAATCTATTTTTTGCAGGGACCAACTTCATTCCTTTGCACTATAGCATTCCACCATCCATAGAATCCACATTCCACATATTCCATTTTCATCAGCAGACACTAAGACAACGCTTTATTGACACAAAAATACGGCAATGAAAATCATGAAATATACCCTTGGGGTATATGAAAGTGGCATGCTTTCTTTAGATGGATTTAATAAGTTGCTATCACAGGTTTTAGTAGTTCGAGGAGAAATAAGATAGAAAGAAATGTGAAACAAAGCCAATAAGATGAAGAAAGGAGGTATGAAAGAGGAAAGAAGGACTTATCATACCTCTGGGCACTCTCACTGTATCCTCAGATGATGCAGCAGCCTCACACCTGCATTTCCTTAAAACCAAGGCCTGATTGAAGCCAAGCTTCATGCCAGCGCCTTCTGTGGCACACTGTGGTCTCTGGTTCTGAAGAAAGGACAATTCTCAAATGTAAAGAATCTCCTCATATGGTTTCTAGGCCTTCTCTGTCCTTTCTGAGTATTTTCTAAAGATTCCAAGTCTGTGTCAGGCTTTTTTTATATACATCATATGACAAATTCATCTTATGCGGCTCCAGACTCAGACTTTGTTTCATTCAAGATTCTTTTAAAGGATTTCAATCACATTTTGCAGAGAGCAGTCTCTGTTATAAATAAATGTCCAAGCCTATCACCTCCACTCTGGGCATGTCTCCAGGTCTGCCCTGGATGGTAGCTGTCCTGAAAGATGGAGGGAAAATTTGTCTCCAGAGTCTTGAATTCTGTGGCCAGCAGCACTTACTAAATGCCCTGCATGTTCCAAGTATATCCAAGATTATGTTAGGTAGGTGGACAGTCTGGCACTCAACTGCTCATGATACTTAATGTCACCCTTTCTAGCCGGTGAATTTGAGCAAATGGCTTAACCTCTACACCTTACTCCTTTCATACGTAACACTGAGATAATGGTTATTACCTTGTAACGTTTTCTCAGGACAGACTGAGTCTTTGTAAAGGATTTAAAAATTTGTGAAGTGCACAGTCATATGGATTATTATTTGCATAACTTTAGAAATGCATAATCTCCTTTGTAGAAACACCAAATGATGTTACAATCGTGTATTTTTGTTAGTTTCTTGTTTCATTGGAAAATTGGCAAAGTGATTTTAAGGTTAGCTTAGAAGAACACACTAGCAAGAATTTTTTTTTAAAGAAAGAATAATGATGGTTTGGCATGTAAGAAACTGGGAAGTTACCATTCTGCTTTAAAATAAATAAAAAGCTGAACAAACTGAAAAATCAACAACTCTTCTTAGATCCAAAAAAGAAAAGAGGTCATAGAGAAAACGTCTGCCCTTAAAATTGGAAGACAGACAGGCAAAGAGAAAGAATCACTGTTCACTGGAGCAGAAATCTATGAGTGCAACTGCTGCTTGAACCAGAGTCAAGGTAGAAAATAATAAACTATAACTGATGGTTTGTTGAGGCTAAGTGTGGACAAGTATAAGTGTTAAACATATTAAGGGGACCAGGTATTCACAATGTGAATATTAGGTTTTCCAGCTTGACCAGGTTCTAACAGCAGATATTATAGAAAACTACTATCATTCAGAAACCATTTCTTAGCAATATTCTGAAATACACCACAGCAGTTTATTCTTAACAATCTCTGCCAGCATTTAGCCAAAAGGAAGGGAAAAAATCTAATTCCAGACACCTCCTACCATCCTTAAGAGGTTAGGGAGATGAAGAACTTGAGAAGTTGACAGTCCAGATGCACAAACTTATCAGAAGACTGAGATTTAATCATAGCACTGTAGACTACTTTATCTTTCCTCACACCTTATTCTTACATTACTAATGGTCTACATATTATAGTTGCTTTTATTCAGTACATAACATCCAACTGTCAAGAAGAAAATTACAAAGCATACTAAAGGACAAAATATAGAGGCTATAAAGACAAAATGAGCAACAGAATCAGAATCAGGTATAAAGGACATTATTAAATTACGAGATAAGAAATTTAGAACTACAACTAAAATCCTGAGGGGTCTTAATGCCAGACAGCATGCAAAAATAGATGGGCAAAGTAAATAAAGTGTTGAACATTCTAAGTAAAAATGAAAACTAAATGTTATCGACCAAAAATCCTGTAACAAAAATGAAGAATGCCTTTAATGGTCTCACATGTAGACTGGACAAGTCTGAGAACCTCTTACTTAAAGAAAGCTCAATAAAAACCTCCACAACAGAAAAGTCAACAGAAAAAAGGACTGCAAAGGAAACCAGACAAGAATATCCAACAACTGAGGGACAACAGTAATAGGTGTAATCTGTATATGATGGGAATATCAGAAAGAGAAAAGAGCAAGAAAGAAACAGAAGCAATATTAAAAATAATAATGACTGAGAATTCCCACAAATTACTATCAGACCTTAATTTCAAATGTCAAATTGTAGATCTAGGAAGCTCAGAGAACAACAATCAAGATAAAAGTCAAAGAAATCACATCGACTTGTATTATTTAAAATACAAAGAGTCAAAAATAAAGAAAAAAAAAATCCTGGAAGGATCCAGAAGAGAAAAACACCTTATCTATAGGAGAGAAAGATAAGAACAACATTTGACTTCTCAGAAATCACACAAGCAAGTAGAGAATGGAGTAAGAAATTTGAAGGTCTAAGAGAAAAACGCATACTATTCTACATTTCTGCAACTTGCAAGATTATCCTGTGAAAATGAAGGTGAAATGGACTTTTTCAGATGAACAAAAATAGAAGAAATTTGTTGCCAGTAGACTTGCCTCACAAGAAATGTTAAAAGAAATACTTCGGTGAGCAAGGGAAATACTTCAGGTCTGACACTTGGATCTACAGGAGGAAAGGAAGAGTACTAAAGGAGGAATAAGCAAAAGTAAAATAAAAACTTGAGGTTTTCTTCGTTGGTCCAGCAAAAATACAGTTTTTTCAAAGTAATAATAATAGCAACAATGTATTGATTGTGTGACCACATATGTATTTAAAATAGATGACAACTATGATATGATGATGGGGAGGGAGGTATCAGGAGTATTTTGTTTTTGTAAGGCGCTTGCACTGTCTATGAAGCAGTATATTGTTATTTGAAAGTGAATTGAATTAGTTATACAGACATATTAAAAACTCTATGGCGGGGCTGGGGATTTAGCTCAGTGATTAGAGTGCTTGCCTTGCAAGCTCAAGGCCCTGAGTTCGATCCCCGGCACCACAAAAAAAAAAAAAAAACCTCTATTGCAACCATTAAAAATGTAGAAAAAAGAAGTGTGACTAATATGCTAAGAAGAAAAGGAAGTGAAATCATGAAATGTTCAATTAAAACCACAAAAGGCAGTAAACGAGTGAAGGAAAAAATAAGAACAAAGAACAATGATGATGAATAGAAAACAGTAACAAATATGGTAGATAGTAATCCAATAGTACCTACGATTACTTTGAATGTCAATGGTCGAAATATACCAATTAAAACACAGACATTGTCAGAGCAGAACAAAAAAGAAGATCCAACTACTGCTTTTCTATAAGAAATCTATTTTAAATATAAAGACACATACAGATATGGATGGAAAAAGGTAGAATATAATAACACTAACTGAAAGAAAATGGGGTTAGCTATATCAGTTTCAGATAGTGCAGACAGCAGAGCAATAAACAAAATTATGAAGGGTAAAGAAGTTACTTCCAGAATGATAAAGGGATTCTCCAAAACATGTAACAGTTCTTAATACATATGCACCGAACAATAGAGCAGCAACCTGCATGTGACAAAAACAGATAGAACTGGAAAAGGAAAAATTGAAAATTTTGATTCTCCTCCTCTATACATGGACAAACTCAGCAAGCAGAAAATCAGTAACCTCATAGTTGAATGCGACATCACCAACCATCAACTGTATGTCATTGACATCTATAGACTACTGAACACCAACTGAATACACATTCCTCATGATCTCAAGAAGAATATTAACTAAGAGAGATCGCATTATATGCCATAAAACTCACCTTAACAAATTTAAAGAGATGGGAGTCTCTACAGACATAATGGAAGTAAACTAGAAATCAAGAACAGAAAGATAGCTGGAAAGTCCCTAAACACAAGTAACATCTAAATAACACGTGTATCAAAGAAGTAATCTCAAAATAAATATTAAAATACTTCAAACTAAACAAAAGTTAAAAACACAAGTTATAAAATATGTGGAATGCAGCAGAAGCAGGGTTTAGAGAGAATTTTTCATCATTGAATGTATATGTTAGAAAAGAAGAAAGACCCCAAATCAAATATCTAAGCTTCCACTATAGGGAACCCAAAAAAAGAGCAAATTAAATCCAGAGTAAATATATTGGTTACTTTCCTCATTGCTGAGACACAGTACCCTATACCTCCATATGAGAGGAGAGGCTTATTTGGGCTTACAGTTTGTTTCAGTTCACAGTCTCCTGGCACCACAGCCAGGCAGCATGGAAGAGCAATGTGGCAGAGAAGAAACAGCTCGTGGCATGGCAGCAGGAAGCAGAGAGACATCAAGAGAAGAAGGCAGGAGTTAACTCTTTCCAGGCCATGCCACCAGTGACCCACCTCCTATGACCAGGATTTACCTCCCAACATCACATTTAGCTATCAGTGGACTAATCCACTGATGAGTGTTGTGCCCCCATGACCCAATCAATCATCTCCCCAAATGAGACCATAAGTCTTTGGGGGAGCATTTAGATATAAACCATAACAGTAAGCATAAGAAAAGAAATAAAAATCAGAAAAGAATCGTAATATTGAAATAGGGAAAACAACAGACATACTCTATGAAATAAAAAACATTTTTTTCAAAAAAATCAATAAAACTGAAACATCACTAGCAACTCTAAAAAGATTAGAAAAGGTACAAATTATTAAGTGGGCTATCACTATTGACGACAAGGGCATCAAAAATAATACAGACTACTACAAACAGCTCTATTCCCACAAGTTTGATAACAGATGAAATAACAGTTCCTTAAAAGACACAATGTACTAAAACTTATACAAGAAGAAATAATTTTAATAGGAATATATTTACTTGAAAAATTAAATCAACAATAAACAAGCAGAGAGCATCATGTCCAGATGATTTCATTGGTGAAGTCTATCAAACATTTAAGGAATAAATTATGCCAATTACTTAGAATTTCTTTTAAAAATAAAGTCCAGGGAATATTCACAACTTTATTGTAAGAGTCCAGCATTAAGGTCATACCAAAACCAGAGAAAGACATAAGAGTAGTCAACTACAGACCAATATCTTTCATGGACATAGATACAAAAGCCTTCAACAAAATATCAGCAAATTTAATCCAATAATATGTAAAAGAATTATAGATCACAACCAGGTGGGATTTATTTCCGGTATGGAAAGTTGCTTCAATGTTTGAAAATTAATTAATGAAATACATCACATTGAAAGACTAAAGAAATCACGTGAGCATTTCAAGAGATGCAGAAAAAGTACCTGACAAAGTCCAATACATAAAAAGTGAGTCCAACACTCAGTAAAATAGAAATAAAGTGGAACAACATCAATTAAAACCTAGTATCATACTTAATGTGAAAAACCCAAATATTTCCCATTAAGATACAGAATAAAGCAAACATTCCTTTTCATCATTATACTGGAAGCCCTACCCAATGCAATAAGAAAAGAAAAGGAAATAAAACATACATGTAAGAAGAAATAAAACCATTTTTTTCTTCCTCACAGATGGCATAACTTCCTAGGTAGAAAACCTGAAAAAATAAAAAGAGTACTCCTGGAACAAATAAGCAATTATACTGAAGTTGTAAGATAAAGATTTAATATATAAAAGTCAAATGTCTACCCGTCTACCAGCAATGAGTAAGTAGAATTTGAAATTAAAAACAAAATACAATTTACATTAGCATCTCCAGAAAATGAAACCCTTAGGTGAAAGTCTAAAATATGTACAAGATCTGTATGAGTAAAATTACAAAACTCTGATGATCAAAATAAAAAACTAAATAATGGCCAGGTATTCCATGTGAATGGACAGAAAAATTTAATATTATCAAGATGTCAGTTCTTCACAAGTTGCTCTATAGATTCAGTGCAATCCCAATAAAAATCTGAGACAGTAATTTGTGAATATTAACAAACTAATCCAAATTTATATGGTGAGGTAAAAGACCTAGGTTAGCTGAAACAATTCCCAAGAGGAAGAACAAAGTTGGAGGATTGAAGTCTCCTGATTCATAGGCTTTTTATGAAATTACACTAATTAAGACAATGTGATACTGTTAAAAGAAGAGAAATATAGATCAATATAATAGAATAAGATGCCCAGAAATATAACCACGTAGATATCTTAATTGATCCTTGAAAAAAGTATCAAAGCTGATACATCAGAGAAAATATTGTCCAACAAATGATGCTAACATGACAACATCACAGGAAACCCCAAAACATTAACATCGGGAAAACTGTGGGACTGATGCAGGGAATTTTCAGGAAGGTTAATTATGTTTATCACAACCGATTGGGGATTGGGGTGTCGGGGATGTTAATAGTGGGCCCAGATCCCTCCCTCCTTGATCTTAGCCATGTTAGGGTGCCCCATTCTTCTTCAAAGAGAAGGCAGTTGCATCTGGGGTTGCATGAGAAAGCCAAGATGCATCCCTCTCAGAGGGGCCTGGAGGACCAGAGCCGCTAAAGAACCAGAAATGACACCCAGACAAGTTGCCCCAGGCCACTGGCAGCAAGGGGGAGGGGCTCAATAGCCAGGGCTCAAGCTATGCCCAGGCTGGCTGGGGAAATCAGGAGACCCAGGGGCTTCAGCAAGACCAAGCCCAGTGCAGACCTGCTTTTGCTGAAGCTCCAGCCTGGCCATCCTTTCCTCTCCACAGACTTCCCCCTTCCTCCTCCTGAACACCTGGACAACAATTTTGAAAAAATGATTAGAAACTGTAGCTATTCTTCATTATCCACAGTGTCATCTCCCACTGTTTCAGTTACCCGTAGTCAACTATGAACTGAAAACATTAAGTGCAAAGTTTCAAAAATAAACAATTCATCAATTTTTAACTGCAAGCCATTCTGAGTAGCATGGTCAAATCTTGAACCTTCTCCTTCTCTTCCTCCTAGAACATGAATCATCCCTTTGCGCAGTGTATCCAAGATATATACACTACTCTACTTGCCTGCCAGTCACTCTGTAGGCTTCTCAGCTGTCAGTTCAACTGTTAGGTGTTTTCATTCCAGTCACCCCGGCTTTACTTAACAATAGCTCCAAAAAACAAGAGTCACACATATAATTACCAAAGGACTACAGCTTCTGCAGCAATACTTTGCTGAGTTAAAAATAAAGACATAGTAAGTCCTGATTTAAAGTTCTTCCAAAAGTTACTGGCGATAAAAACTTTCAACTGTAGAGGAGCTCCAATGTTGACATCTTCCGCTTTTGAGAGCAAACCATCAACACTACCACGGCTTCCTGCTCTAGGAGTACCAGAGGCAGACACCTTTCTTCCAATGACATGTAGCCTAGTGCTTTTAACAGACTCACCAACCTCTTTTTTTCAAGCCAGGATTGTATTATCTCACATCACTCCCAAGAATAGGAAGGATGAATACAGTACAATAAGCTATTTGGAGAGAGAAAGACCACATTCACATAACTTTTATAACAGTATATTGTAACAACTATTCCATTTTATTACTAATTGTCGTTCATCTCCCACTGTTCCTAATTTATAAAATAAACTTTATCATAGGTATGTATGTGTAAGAAGAAAACAGCATTTGGAGGATTTGGTAACTCCACAGTTTCAGCCATCCACTAGGAGTGTAAGAACGTGATCCACAAATGACAAGAACTACTGTGCTTCTATTGAATCAAATTAAAATATTAAATAGTAGCACTGAGATGCACTTTTAAATTGGAAATAACACCCATGGTCATTTTTACTAAGTATAGAAACTACAATAAAGTGATGATCTTTGAGAAAAATTAGAAAAGGTAGTTAATGTAGAATATTTTACAAAAAATATTTAAAAATCAGTTTAGAAATTATAAATGACAGCACCATAATGCACAGAATATATCATTCGGGAAATACATATACATATAAGAAGAAACAGATATGTGCATATATATTTTTATTCACATATATAGATATATATCTATATCTATATATGCTTTTTAAATGTGAGATTCTACTGTATTTACTGTTTTGTAGCTTTTTCAATTCAAATATCATAAATAATCTTCCATTTTAAAAAGAATTCTACTCTTCTGTATCTTAATAACTAACCCATATTCTATTGTTCATAGATGCCATTTTTTGCTAACTTAATCATAGAACAATTACATAAATTCCAATTTTCTTCTATTTAATACAACACTGAGATGCTTGTTCTTGAACTAAACATTTATAAAAGTATATGACAATTTTCCTAAGAGAAATTCTTATGTGTGGATTTGATGGATCAGAAGTTATTCTGTGTTTAAGGCCTTTGATATGTGTTGCCAATTATCTTAAAAAAATCTATGTTAGAATCTCATTTTAAGTAGGGGAGATACTTCTAAAGTTAGTGCATATGATAACAAAATGCCTGTCATCAAATTTTCCTCCAGCAAACCTTTTAGGACAATATCATGTTGGAAATTGGCATTTAGTACAGTAATTTATTTGCACATGCAATCATCGAAACACTAGGGTTTAAACTCTGTGCGAAGCACAATGCTAGGAGACAGGGATGTGGCAGAGACGAAACGAGACCCAAACCCGCATCCTCGAAGGGCCATTGCAGTGGGGAGAGATAATAAAAAATAAGCATAATAATCACAAACATTCTAAAGCATTACTAGATGACGAGTTACAGGAAAAATTAGAATGGGGGGTGTAAGGGAGAGTAGTGTGTGGTGAGTGGGCAGTTGCAGTTAAGCTTGGCTGATCAGGGGATGTCCTGGGAAGAAGGGGAGTTGAAGCAGGCGATAACAGAGCCACGCAACAAGATGGGAAAAGGGCATTTCAGAAAAAGGGAGCAGCCTGCACGAATGCCCTGAAGAGGAGGTATGGTTGACACATTCATGAAAAAAGAAGGCCAATGCAGCCGAAGAGGATGGAGAGGCAGAGAGAGAAAGGATCGGGCAGACCAGAGAAGAGACAAGGCCAGAGCCTGCAGAACCGCCCAGGCCATTAGCTGGATTTTAGCTTTTACTTAGAAACGGAATTCATGGGGGATTTTTAGCAGGTATGAGTAGCTCTTGTTTCAAAAGATCACTCTAGCTGCACAGTAGAAAGCAGACCACAGGGCGCATGGTGGCCGTGGGCAGCCCAGAGACCTGTCCTGGCAGCTCTGTCTCCAGTAGCTGGCATGAGAAGCTTTAGCAGCCACCTTGGGTGAAAATGAACATTTACACCCGAGGCTCATGCCCAGCCCTGGGGATGCCACACAGAGATCCTCTGAAGAGACAGCAACAGGAATAAGCAACATCTTGCTTTCTGTTCACTCCAAATGCACACTCAAGGCATAAAGTGGCAGGTAGAAGGATTATCTCTACCCAAACTTACCAACCTTCCTGTCTTCCTCCTTCTTTCCTTTTTTCTTGCCTATTACTCGGAGGTGGGGTGTGAGGGAGAAGGCACAGTTAAAAATTGTGTAAATTAAATGTGCCAAATATATCACTCTGCTCTAGCAAATTTCATTGCTGCCAGTATCTCCTTACACATATCCCAACTATCAGTGGAATGTTGTTGGGCTTTTTTTTTTTTTTTTTTTTTTAGTCTTTGGAAGTTAGCAGACAGAACGATAATTTATTGCTGCTATACTGTACAGTGCTTGGATGCCGGCTCGAAATGGCACCTTTCTCACCTCTTTGACCGCCTATGCCTCTGTCCTGCTCTGGCTTGGCTGCACTTTGCAGGTGGGGAAAACCTGCCTAGGAGCTCCATGCACTGCCTGGCACCCTGCCTAGGGCTGTGAGATGCATGGTAGCCCCTCTTCCCAGCAAGCCTCTGTCTCCTCCAGGATGAGTGGGAGCCCCCCTTTCCCTCCTCCCTGCACAGGACACCAGGCACTGCACAGACCGTGGGGACTCAGTACGCACTTGGCACAGCAGGGAGTGAACACGCACTTCTGAAGCCCAGGGCGGTGTGGATTTTGTCCTGATGTGACCTTGACGATCTTCGAGGATAGCATTTGGGAGCCTCTGTCCTTGGCAGGGTACAGCCCTTTCACTGCAGTCCCTCCAAGCCCCAGTGGCCCCGTCTTGTGTCCTAAGTCCTGTGGAGATTCAGGCAGGAGATTGGCAGGAGATGGCCACGGAGAGTTATCCCTGCTTGTTGATTGTCCCTGCACACAATTGCACCTCACAGATCATCCTCAGAGAGCAGCTGCCATTCACCATGCTTTCAGCTAAGTGCCTTGTGCTCTTGTCCCCTCATGAAATGTTCACTATGAGCCCATGAGGCAGAATCGTGATAATGGATCGTTTACAAGTGTGAAAACTGAGACTCAGGGCACCTGAGATTCCATCTTTCCTGCCCCACTTTACTCTGCTCTGGACACAGCTGATTGTGCCTCTGCATTCACTCCAAGTCCCCACCACCCCACCCCCAATCCATGAGTCGTCTCCATTCCCCTGAGGGATACTGCAATGCTGGCCATACAGGCCCCCTGGAACAAAGGATGGGAGAGTCCAGGGAGCCTTTCTCACCCAGTAACTTTCATCTCTTCCTGGCCCAGAGCAGGCTCTGGGCTCAGCCTGCCTCACTTTGGAGCAATACATGGCTATGGTGCCAACCTAGAGTTGGCCATTTATTTCTAACTCACCACTTCCCAGCACCCAGGGAACCATGACTTCCAGACCCTCCCTGCCGGGCACACTCAACCCAGCACAGAGGCTCCTGCCCACCCGACCCCCGCCAGGCCGCCGGCCTCTTACCTGCTCCTGAACATTTAGAATCCGACTTAACTGTGTCTTTCCTGGTTGATAAAAAGAAGGCCGTCTTTTCCCAAAATTTTCTGGACAGTCACAGTGGAAGCTCTCTAGTTGGGAAATAGAGTTGAGATGGCTCTACAGACACACCTGGTACTGTGCTTTGTTCTTTTCTTGGTAAAACTCTAAGGAGATACATAGACGGATGAGTTGGTGGTCGGATGCATGGATGGATGGATTTTCCTCACTGAACAATTATCGACATGGGCTGAGGTACAGCTATCGACATCAAAGGCATGACTTATTTTGAGACGAAGGAGAGTTCCAGTTAACAGTAGGGCCACGCCCTCATAATCCTGGAATTTCTACCATTACCATTCTGGGAGCCACACTGTGTGCTTCAACTTTCCAATATTTCCTTCTCTGGCGCAGGTACAAGGACAAGACCAAGACTGCACTAAGATATTTTCAAATTATTCTTTATAAACAACTTTTTGAAAGAGTTATTTGTTCATGGTACATATTAACTCAGAAATAAGAAAGAATCTCTTTGATATTTACTCAAACAACATCTTTAAATTTCAGTCAACACTTATTTAACACAGACAAAATGGCAGTGGAGTGAGAGAATCTCAGCTCTCTTTGGAGCAGATTTTTAATGAAGAGACAGATCCATCTTTGGGGGATTTCAAGGGCTTGCAGACAGATGAGTCATTTAGATACCCCTGTGATTTGCTCCTGTTGTTATAGAAGAAGTAATATTGGAGAAATGTCTTAGATTTCTTTTTTAAATTATTTAAATCTTTGAAATATTTACTAACATGAATTTTCTTTCAAAATTGCAGGAATATTCCTTTAAGACTAGCAGGGAAAAAAGTCAAACTGAAAAGCTCCAAACATAAGCCCAGAGTAGGCGAGAGACCATTATTGCTGGTGCCTATCGTCAGCCATAGGAACCATTAACATGAAATACCTTTTGATGAATGCATTGAAAAAAAAACTGATTATATATTAAAGTATAAAAGTCTCTTCCCACATCATTTAAATTACTTTACAATGCTGATTAAAATAACAGAACATTATAGCTTGCTTAAACATTATATTTCCAAATCCATTTCCAATTGTTTCCCTTCAATTTGAACAATTTTTGAGCAATTTTATTGCTATTCATACCTGCTTGATTTTTTTATTAGAAATTAAAGTACACATGTTTTTATCAATGTTGCAAAGTGCTGCAATGCTTAACTCTTTTTATGCCATTCAGAACTTCCAGAGCTTTAGGAGGAACAGCTTTCTTCTCTCTTTTTCTCCAGGGATTGGAAAATGTTTAGAAAAAAATTAAATCAGAAGGCCCTTAGAGATCATTCAAACAATTTTTAATTTACTTAAGGGGAAACTGAGGCTCACAGAAAAGAACCGACATGTTTGACATCAGGATGAAACTGTGTGAGTCTCCTGATTCCACCTCTGAGGCTTCTTCTGCTAAGAAAATGCCCTTCAGAAGTCCCCAAAAAGAACAACCGGAGGGAGGAATTTCTGAGGAAATCGTTCTTGTGATTTACAAATACTGTGCGTGGCACTTGTTCGTGCTGCAGTTCGGTGCAGTGGTAAAGGAAGGAATCGATTTCCCTGCTTCCTGAATGACATTTGGACAAAGCATGCAGGCCTACAACACAGTTCACAACACGAGACAACCAATTTGCCCACCAAGCCAAGAAAGGAAGAGTCCTGTGCATTTGCTGGTTTTACAAGCCTCCTCTGTGCTCCACACAGCTCCATCCCCAGAGCCAGGTGATGGAGACTCCCGGGGAGAATGTGCTCAGCAGTTCTTCACTCGCAGAGTGAGTGCATGGAAAGCCTCTCCATCGTCGGGCATCCTGGCTTTCGCAATAGAAACAGGCCACGGCCAACATGAAGGAAACATGGTCAGCCTGGGGAGTCAATGCAAAGGCTGAGCAAGGGGTGTCGGGGAGGGCAAGAGCTGAGTGACCTCAGGGCTCTGAGCTGCAGGACCTCACGCTGACTCCTCTGGCACTCTGCTGGGATGAGCCAGCTCCCGTCAGTTCCATGTTTGTCTCCTTCCTTTTAACGCTCAGATTCCCAGGAAAGAGAGTCCAGGAAAAGAGAGACCATGTTTCACATGTATGTCTTGGCAAAGAACAGCTTGGAAACTTGCAGTGAAATCCATTAGGCGTGTGCACATGGAGAGGGACGTGTACCAAAGGTACTAGTACCAAAAGAAAAAATGACTGTGAAGGACAAAAACGCCACATGTCTAGGATATACCTGAGTCTCCCTTTCTTCTGTGGTAGAGTGAGGACAATCACGGATAGACTTGAAACGTTGGCATGGGGGTTGGAAACAGGATCAGAACGGCCACAGCACTACTCCTGGCACCCAGGAAGCAGTCTTCACACGGTATCTTCCGTGACCGATTTTATCTATCGAGAAGCAGTGAAGACACAGCCTGTAACAAGTCCTAGCTGTCCCAGTGCCGAGTCCCTGAGGTGTTTGACACTGTACACTTCCACGTATAGACGTCATCTGGTGCTGTAATACCCCTCAAACTATTTTTTCAGCAAGAGCCATAACTAGAGCTGTTGAAGGATCTGCCCAGAGTTAGAGTCAGGTAGACCTGACGCTGGGAAGCCAGAGTAGGGAAAGGGACAGGGAAGGAGGCTGCACTTGGAGGTAGCAAGGCAGTTGGGATCCTGATGCCCAGAGGGTATCATAAGCAGAATATCATGCCTGGGGAATTCACGAACATCCCCAAGCCTGCCAGCTGCTGGTTTCAAGGCCACTGATAGATCTCCTAGCAGAGTTCTAATCGGCTCCAGAGCCTAAAGGCAGAGACCTGAATGACTCCATGTGGAAAGCCAGGTGCAAAAGAGTAGCCGAAATTTAACCGACATTCTAAACCGAGCACTGGCGTAGGAGACAGAGTGCAAACAAGACAAGAGCAAAGATAAAGAGGAATGTTCCTTAGAACCCTAAGAAGTAACTGCTAGCAATGATACACGGGCTGTTTGACGGGCCCCCAGCTAGAAAAACACTGCAGACTAGTGGTTAGAGACACAGGCCCTGGAGTCTGATAATCTAGGTTTGAATTCTGGCTGTTCTACTTAGCAGCTGCATGAATTCTAGCCGATCTCATAACCCATCCTAAGTGGGGATACTAGAAGTAGTTTCGTGCATGATCAACGTGATATACTAAGAACAGAGCTAGGTACTGATGAAGTGCTTAATATGCATTAATTATTATGATTGTAATTTGGTTGCTAGCCTCTTCCTTGTGCCTTAGCTCATTTAATCCTAAGGGCTTGAGACTGCACTGGGAAGGTAGCACTGGAGACGGGAGTCGTGGGAGCTGAGCCTGAGAATGAATGGGGCTAATACAAAAACAAAAGAAGCAGAATGGTGTTTATCAGTCAGCTGGAACGAGCAGCAGTGTCCATGAGGAAAACAAAGGCTTATCTTGACTCCACCATGAGGTGAGCAGAGCAAGACCCAACGGTCCCTATACTGGTTTTGCAGCAGGGTCCCAGTGTGGTTGTTGGAATAGGGCCAGCTTGGAAAAGGGTTCATGTCTAGAAACAGAGGGAGGGAAAGTCAGTCTGTGTTAGTCCATTTCTCATTGTGAGTCGTGGCTGGCAGAGACCTGGGTCAGGCAGAGGGTTAGTGGCACAAGTAGTTTGTTGGATAACTGAAGGTGTCTCTCTCCAAAGCAGAAAGTGTTGGTAGACAAATGAAGTCTCTGCCCATCCCTTTCCCTTTGTGCCTCAGGCCTCAGATTCTTCCAGAAGGCCCAGCAATCCTGGAATACATTCCACAAGCTTCTAGGAGTATACTGTTCAAGAAGAAATATGGGGAGGCTTTGACGGCATACCATTTAATATGACACTGGAGCTAAGCAAGGAGTGAGAGGCTTTGAACAAGGAAGCCTATTACTCTCTTCTTAACTCAAGCACCCACACATGCAACCATTTTCTTCTGTGAGAAACATGAACAAGTTACAGATACAACTCAAAAGCAAACAACCTTAAGAAATGTGCCATTCTAGTTAGGCCTGAATTCACATTTAAAAATATTATTCAACTAATTAAAATGGAATTAAATGAATGCAATGTTAACTATGCCTACTGTTTAGCATAAAAAGTTGTTAAATATATCATACTCTGCGTTCTGAACTGGCGGCAGATTTTAGCAATGTTTAATTGTAAGAAATAGCCATGTACTACTTAATTGCATAACTAGGTGGAACATAAAAATCACAATTACATGAATTATATTAAGTAAAATATGTTAAAATAGTTTGTTTTTCGATGGTGGAATTTTATGGACACTATAATGAAACAGAAGTACATTTTTAATTACCTAATTATTGCTATTTTCAAAGTCCATTTACACCATAATTGTTCCTGTTTTCATAGTCCAAAGAGTCCTTGACAGAGAGACTCAATCGGATCTAAAATAAGGGTTCATTCTTCAGACAACTCCTGTGTGTCGGTTCCCTCCTATCTTTAAAAATCTGTCTCAGCACCATTTGGGTTGTATTAAACAGGCAGTGATGGATGTGAGATTGTCGGGTATGATAGAGGGGAGCAGACATGCGAGAGATGATGTATTTCCAGCCCTCAGGCATCTTACAGTCCAATGGTAGAGGTAAGACTTTGTTCTGGCTGGATCTAAAATGTTCCCCGAAAAGCTTACGTGTTCAGAGGACTGGTTCGGAGGAGGCGATTGGATCGCGAGACCTCTAACCCTGTCGGTGGATTCATCCATTAGTGAGATCATAACTTGATGGCTCTACTGGGAGTTGATGAAAACACGAGATGGGGCCTGATTGAAGGAGAAGATTGCGGGGATGTGACCTTGGAGACTGCTTCTGGTCCCAGCCTCTTCTTTGCAGGCTCTTTTGGTCTCATTCTGCTTCATAGCTGCCCCATGAGGTGAGCAACTTTTTCTTCCGCCACACCCTTCCTCCATGACGTCCTGCCTCCCCACAGACCTAGAGGCCACAGAACCAAGTGAGCATGGACTGAAACCATGAGCCAAAATAATTCTTTTCTCCTCTAAGTTGTTATGGTCTGATAGGTTGTCCCACTGACACAAAGCTGACAGTCAGAAGCCTGTTGTAACAGCAGAAGAGGAAAAGTGTGCACAAGAGGCAAAGAGTCCTGACAGCAGGCCTTGAGCTCAGCAGATGAAAGGCTGACTGAGGGGTGCTGGGCTGGGGAGCAGGCAGGCTGGGACCCAGCTCGGGGAGGGGCCAGGTGGTAAAGGACGTCCTAAGTCCCTCTGCGACCAGCATGGGCAAGGGCCCAGAGGGAGGAGAGGCAGAGGCATGAGGTGTTGGGTAGCAGAGAAGTGGGGCAGGGGCAGACAGCTGCAAGGAAGTGGGGAAGGGATCCAGGGCTGAGTCCAGCCAGGCGAGCCAGCCTCTGGGAGCCAGGAGGGCGAGCACAGCAGAGAGCGGAGGCAGCATGAGGCCTCACGCAGTGTGAGCCTGGGCGTGAGTGAGCCGGAATGAGAGCAGGAACTGAGGATCTGAGCACACAGTAGTCACACGGCCAGGCACAGATCCAGAGCAGGCAAGGGAAAAGATGTGAAAGCAAAAAACCTTGAGATGCTTCCAGGCTGAGAAGTTTTGAGATGATAGAAAGAAACGCCTATTGGGCGCTACGTGCAGGCTTCTTCAGTAGATCAAGGTTTTTTAAACTACAACACAGAGCTGGGCGGCCATGGCGGTTCCTGATGTGATCCCAGCACTCTGAGAGGCTGAGCCAGGATTCCAAGTTTGAGCCCAGCCTGGATAACTTAGCGAGACCCTTTCTCAAAGTGAAACATTTTTAAAAGCGTTTCAACCCCAGTATCATGCCACCAAAAACAAAACAAAACAAAAACCTGCGTAAGTGAGGCCCTGGTTCGACACCAAATATTGACAGACAAACCAACTTTTTGTCTTCCTGATCTTCAGGAATATTTCAGACTTTCCTTTTATTCCCTTTCCTGGGGGAAAACACAGCTACTGAAAGGATAGGACATTTTTGAAATGAAGTATTCCGGCAATACTTTATGACAAGTATTGTGTTACTATGATTTCTTTTTAAATTTTCAAAAGGCAAAGTTTATTTGTGCTTAAAAATAATATTTAGAAGACTTAAATATTCTAGCAGGCCCTTGATATCACAGTTCACTGTAGAGTCACATTGCTGACTGTCACCAAAGGCCCACCACTGTCCCAGAAGGTCCTGCCCCACGGGTAGGCTTCCGGTCTTCTTGCCAACTTCTCATTGGTTCTATACCAAGCTACCAAATCGTTAAGGATTATTTTAAAATGCTTCCAGCAATCAATATTATTCCAACAACAAAATCCATAAGGTCAGGGGCCAAGGTCCAGTACAATGAGAACTAGTCCCAAAGTCACAGCCAATAATTCCATGCAGAAAACAAGGAAGCATTCAGAGTCTCTAAGCTTCTCCGATATTCTCTTTAGTAGTCTGATCCTTGGATTGTAATCCTTTGTAGGTTAGGGCATTCCAATGTTTTATTAGCCAATCCTGGTAGCACAGGCCTATAATTCCAGCACTTTGGAAGGCTGAGGCAGGAGGATCATAAATCTGAGTCCAGCCTGGGCAACTTAGTGACTTAGTGAGCCTCTGCTATATTAGGTAGCTTTTTAGTAAACAAATAGCAAAATAGATCCCCCTTCGCAAAAAACAGCCAAATGTTCTGTGAAGACAAAATATCCTTAGATAAAAAGGCAGTTATTATGATTTTTAAGAAAGCAACGAGTTCTACATCTTTTGCATGTTCTCAGGGAAATGCAGATTAAAACAATGGGTCACCTCTACGCACCTCTTAGGATAGCCAAAGTCCAGAACACTGACACCAAATGCTGGCGAGGAGGATGTAGAACAACAAGAACTCTCATTCATTGCTGCTGGGAATAGCAAATGGTACAGCTACTTGGGAAGGTAGTTTGGTGGTTTTCTTACAAAACTAGCCATACTCTTACCATACCATCCTGCATTCAGGTTCCTTGGTTTTCACCTAAAGGACCTGAAAACCTGTGTTCCCACAAAAACGTCCACACTGATGTTTGTAGTAGTGTTATTCATAATTGCCAAAATTTGAAAGCAATCAAGTTGCCCTTCAATAGGAGAATGATAAATAAACTGTGCTACATTCAGACAATGGAACACTATTCAGAGTACAATGACATGAGCCGCAAGCTATAAAAAGAAACTCCAATGTATATGGCTAGGTGAAAGAAGCCAGTCTGAAAAGGCTACGTACTATGATTCCAACCACATATGACAGGCTGGGAAAGGTAAAGCTACAGAGACAGTTAAAAAAAAGATCAGTGGTTGCCAGAAATTAGGGAGACTAAAGAGATAAACAGGCAGATCCAGCAGATTTTTGTAGCAGTGAAAGTATTCTGCACAATACCTTTATGGTAGATGCGTACGGAATGCACAGCACCAAGAATGAGCCCAAGTGTGAACTGCCTTCCCTACGGGCTAATAATATATGAGTTGTAAGAAACCTACCATGTTAGTGGGGATGTTGATGATGGGGGAGCCTGTACATACACAGAGGCAGGAGGTACGAAGGAAATCCCTGTATCTTCTGCTCAATTTTTCTGTTAACCTACAACTAATTGAATAACAGTCTATTTAAAAATAAGTAATGGAGGGCTGGGGATTTAGCTCAGTGGTTAGAGCGCTTGCCTTGCAAGCCCAAGGACCTGAGTTCAATCCCCGGCACCAAAAAACGAAAAAAAAAAAAAAAAAAAAAAAAAAAAAACCACAGTGATGGAGCAGAGCAGTTAATTATATTAGAAGAATGGGCATGAAGTCACATAGTCCCCACTCTAAGTTCTTTCCATTCAGGATCCCCCACTGTTGTCCCTGGAATTCAGTTAAATGCTGTCTCTTGAATGTTTCAAAAAAGTATTTGAAATACAGACAATTTTTAGAGATTCTATCTGCTATTTTATTTTCAGATCGCATGCCTTCCTTTTCCTTCTCGTACCTAGAATTGTCTGCAAGTGCTGAGCGTCACTGCTTGGTCACTGCTCTGAGCCCTGAAGGGGAAATTCTTGGCCCAGCCAAGCGAATCCTCATCCTGAGGAGCTGCGCCGACTTTTAGACCAAATGGGGTCAGACAAACAAGGGTACGTTTTGGAAGTTCTGGTGCGTTGTTCTGACTCTGTTAAAGCTCTCTGAGCACTTTCCATCACTCATGTCATCATTTAAAATATATCTTCCTATTAGGGAAATGGGTCCCAGCCACAAAATCACCAGAGACTGAATGAGTCACCGTGGTTAAGACAGACCATCGCGTTCCCAGCTGATGCAACTACAAAGGCAGGAGGCTGCAGGACTGGAACAGCAGCGGGGACACCAGCCAAGGGGCCACCTTGGTTGGTGATGTGGCTGTGGAAGGTGCCTGTGCCCACTACATGGGTCCTTCCTAGGGAAAGACGTGAGCCTCCCAGGTCCTTCCTAGGAAGCCAGAGGGCTGACAGCGAAAGCCTGAATAGAGCCCTGCATGGAACAGAGCTCTTCGTGATTCTTAAATTTCATCCCAGCAAAGGGAAGGAAAGTAACCTTGAATTCACACCTGGCTAAACCACTTCACCTGAGTTAAATGATTGTTTCCACTCTGACATCCCAGAGATAGGCATGAGTGTGTGCTGAATACATGTCTTCATTTCCTACTCAAGAGTCAGATATTACAGGCCATTCATAAACCATTCTCTCTTTACCAGAGATTGAACAAAGCGTGGAGGGATTAAAATTTGGAAAAAAACCTTTGGCAAGTACCAAATATGGTACAGAAGTTAAGAAATTCGGTCAGTGGGCTGGATCGTTGTCCACAGCATCGTTGTCCTTCAGCATCGTTGTCCACAGTACTTCTTGAATGAAGTCATTTACATACCACATTCAAAAATTTTTATACCTATGTTACATCAGTCCTGCTATTTGCTAATATTTTTAATATGAGTTGGCTTAATGAATTTACTTAGAAAAGAAAATTGCCATTACTGAATGGAAAGTCAGAATAATCTGCCACAACCAGTGCACCGTATCAATGAATTCAATGAAAACAGAGTTATTAAATTAGAAGTATCTATCCATATATCACTTAAAATAATTTTATCCAACATGAATAGTAAAGTATATGCAACTATCAAAAATAGAGTGAATTCAATTAAAAGTCTGGTAATGGTTATGGTTGTGTTATATGTTGTTGTTGTTTTAGTTTGGTTTGGTTTTGGTTTAGATTTTTTTTGTGCTGAGGATTGAACCCAGGCCCTTTGTGCTAAGCTACATTCCTACCACTTCACTTGATTTTTAACAGTGAGACAAGATCTTACTAAATCTCTAAATGTTCAGGCTAGGCTTGAACTTGGGATTCTCCTGCCTCAAGGATGTATTGCTTTAATTGTAAAAGGAAAAGATTTTTTACCATGAGTAGAAATATTTATGAACAAGGTTCTGATAGCTCTCTTCTCCATCTATACTCTAAAATAAATTATGCCACTGTTTCATGTAAACTGACTCCGTGTAAGCAAAATATTCATGACAGACTCAGCTTAATGGATGACCCTGAAGGCATATTAGAATTAAACATACATTGTGCTTTATACATTAATGTGATTCTATATCTAAGATAGCATCTGGAGTCAGTGATTGAAATTTAACTCAGATATCAGCCTATGGGATTCTAGCATCACCTACGCATCCTCATTAGTACAAGTAATTGTATAATTAGGTTGTATTAATATTTTTATGATTAAGTAATTAATTATATTTGAAAGTCTAAGCACATAATGTGACATGCCAAAGGTGCTACCTCCTCGAATGCAGGAGCCTGTAAATCAACAACCTTGTGACTGTGTCATGGAAGCTACTATATTTATAACTGTAGAAGTTCCCCCACAAGAAACACTGATTGTTATTAATTTCTCCTGTTTGTAAAATCTATAGTAGAGGTTGTTAATTTGATCTTTTAAATCTATAATAGTTTTAGTGAAAAATCCTGAAATTCTCAAGGTTTTAAAATCTAGTTATAATCATAGTACATCCATGGTACAATCAAGAAATATAGTGAATGTTTAAATTAATTTCCCTGAAGACACTGCTCCTCGCTTGGAACACACTCATCCCACCATTCATGTCGTTTTCTGAAGCTCTTCTGAAAGTTTTCTTTCATGAGCGTCTTTAGTTACGCTGTCACGGCTGCCTCTGTATCCTGAACTGATTGAAAATGTTGACCGCTCATGGTCGTATTGACTTGAGGAAGACCCGTAAGATAAACAGTGCCAGCTCTAGCGAATAAAGCGGATGAGGAGACACTGCGGAGTTTTTAGAAACCTGCTTTCCTGCTGCATGGCACTCAGGAGTAGCACTCACTGTATTTTTTATCACACCTCATAAAGACACTCACAAAAGAGGACTTCCAAGCATCTTCAGAAAGTGGCAAGAATGATGAGTTAAGTGTGTTTGAAGGAAGGGGGAATGCCTAGAGGCCGATTAATAGCAACGTGTCTCTTTCAGGAATAAATGTTTTAATTTAAACTTTCACTCTGTATTTTCATTCACATCTTGTATGATCCTATACATCTGGTCATCAAATCATCCTTAAAATGTTGAATTAACTGCTGTGCCAAGAATAATCAAGAAATTCAGGTCATACTTTTCTCAAGAGCTTCCTGTTCCACCTGTCTGGACCTGAGAGCACAACACTGAAGCAGACCCCAGTGTCTGGCCCCTTGAAGGCAGCATTTTTCCCGCAAGTGGAGGGACTTAAGGGTCACACTAGGGAACAGTAACATAGCTCCGTGTGCTGCAGAGGAGTAGGGTGAGTAGTTGGGGAAATCACAGCTCTGTGAGAAGGTAACATTTGAGTGGACACGTGAATGACTAGGACATTTCCAGCAAGAGGACACCTCTGTGTGCACTGAGGGGAGGGGCACGGAAAGAAAAAGGTTGAGCATCTGAGCTGGGCAACAGCAAAGGCAGGGCCCACAGTGGGACTGGGGAGACTTCTTAAAGGAACAGAATCTGCAACTCCAGGAGGGCCAGAGCATGGTGAGCAGGAGAGCAACGAGTTTATTGCTAAGAGATGAGAGGAAAGGGGCTGGGGATTTAGCTCAGTGATTAGAGTGCTTGCCTTGCAAGCACAAGGGGCCTGAGTTCGATCCCCGGCACCACAAAAAAATAAATAAATAAATAAATAAATAAATAAATAAATAAATAAAAAATAAAAAGAGATGAGAGGAATGGGCAGGGCCACCCAGCAAGAGACCCGAATGCCATCCCAAAGACGAAAGTGTACTTTGAATGCAACTGCAATGTTATGAAGACATTTTAAGAATGAGAGTGTCCCGATCTAGCTTACCTTTTTCGAAATATGACGTTATTTTTAGAGCAGTTTTAAATCAAAGAAATACTGAGAAAGTACAGGGATTTCCCATATACTCTCTGTCTCCTTGCATGTACAGTCCACTCATTATCAACATCCCCCTGTTACAATAAAGAACACACATTGACACATCATTATCACCAAAGTCTGTACTTTACATTTGGGCTCATTCTGTAGATTTAAATAAATGCACAATGACATGAACCCACCTTTCTAGTATCCTACAGAGTAATTTCACTGCCCTGAAAATATTCTGTATTCAGCCTATTCTTCTTTTCTTCTCCCTTTATCTGTGGCAACCACTGATCTTCTTACTATCTCCATAGGTTTGCTTTTTCCAGAACGTCATATAGATAGAATCATTTAGGCTGTAAATCATGTGAAATGTAAAAGAAATGTACTATGTAAGGGAAAATCTAGATGACCCAGGTTTGGGGATGACTCTTTAGATCCAAGGCCAAAGCCATGATCCATGAAATAAGGAACTAGTAAGTGGGACTTCATTAAAATTTAAACTTTCTCCTCTGTTCAGAGAATGAAAAGATAAACCACAGACTGGGATAAAACATTTGGAAAAGAGATATCTGATAAAAGATTGCTATTCATAATACACAACTCTTAAAACTCAACAACAAAAAACCAAGCAATTCAATTAAAAATGGGCCAAAGACTTTAACAGACACCTCACCAAAGAGTTCTACAGATGGCAAATAAGCATCTTGATGATCTTACACATCGTATGTCATCAGGGAAACACACATTAAATGGCAGTGAGTTACCATTACACGCCTACCCAAATGGCCCAAATTCAGAACCTTGACAAACCCAAATGCTGATGAGGAAGTGAAGCAACAGAAACTTTCACTTGCTGCTGGGGGATGTAAAAATGTTTAACCACTCGGAATATAGTTTAGTGGCTTCTTATTAAAATGAACATACTCATACTGTAGCTTCTGTCAGTCACACTCCTTGGTATTTACCCGAAGGAGTTGGAAACTTAGATCTACATAAAGACCAGCATGCAGATGTGTATAGTAGCTTTTCTCATAATTGCCAAAACGTGGAAGCAACCAAGATCTCTTTCAGTGGACGAATGGATGAATGGACTGTGGCACACCTGATCCAGGCAGTGAAGTATTATTCAAGGCTAAAAAAAAATGAATTAGTAAGTAATGAAAACGCATGGAGGAAACTTAGATATATATGACTATATGAAAAGCCTATCGATGAGGGCTGTATACAGTGTTAGTCTAACTTATTTTAAAGTCTATTGCAATACTCTTTTATGATTTTTCTTTGTCCATTGGGAATTTCAGTCCCCATTGTCTGAGGTACTAAGATTATGATGTGGCCAGTTACAATCCCTTATTTTTCTATTCACTGTAGAGTTATGGCTGCCCTGAAGATGTCAGAAGCTTCTTATTGGCAGATAAGGAATCTGCAGAAGCATGTTCATGCATCAGCAGGGCTACGCAAAGAGCAAGATGAGGTGATTTTTAGCTTCCAAAGGCTTACGACAACTTGCATGAAGCTGGCACTTCTTTTCTTCATATAGAATCAGTTTTATGGACTGCACCCCACGAATTCTTTACTGTTGTTCTCTGCTCAAGGATGAGACACTGCTCCAAGTAAATTTCCAGTCTTTTGGGAGAGACATGGGCTAAAGGATTCAGTGTCTTCACAGTATGAGCAATACATCAGAGAAGGGATCACCAGTCACTATGAACAGAAACTCCCAAATCTAATGCAAGCAAAGTTTACGTATTTTTCTTATCATGTGCAATCAGTGGTAAGGATAACTGTGCAGAGCCACCTCATGTGTTGCTCAGGGGCTCACCCTCCCTCTCTGTTGTGACATTACCACGGCTCTTCTAGAGCTGTGCAAGTCAATGAAATTTCTGCATTGATAGAAATGTCCTCAACTTTCCTGCCCAGTATGCTTTGCTACTGAGTGCTAGAAATACAGCTCATCCAATTGTAGAACTGAATTTTTAAATTTTATTTAATTTTTTAAAGGAAAATAATGTTGGGATCTTGTATTGTCTTATTTCAGGACTTATTTTACAGTGTTTAAATGTAGTTAATATAATTAAGACAGTGGTATTATCTTATGAATAGTTTAAAGAATCAATGGAAGAGAATAAAGAGTCCAGAAATAAGTGTGTGTATATGTATGTGTACAGAAAGAGAAAGAGAGTGAGAGATTCAGCCGATCTTTGAAAAAGGTGCCAAAGTCAAAACAAATGGTTAGTGAATAAAGTTTTTTCAACAATAATATTCGAACAACTGAATAACTGTATGAAATAAAAATGAAGATGACTCAGGAGGCTAAGGTGGGAGGAACACAAGTTTAGTTTGAGACCATCCTGGGAAACTTAGCAAGATCATGTCTCAAATATTAAAAAAAAAAAAAAAAGAAATGTCTTGGGATGTAGCTTAGTGGTCGAGCAGTTGCCCAGCCTGTGTGTGGGCTGAGATTTAATCCTCAGTGCTGCAAAAATAAAAAATAATAATGACAATAATAAAAGAGAGAAACAGAATTTACAGTAACAGTGACAATGCCATGTTTACATGTTATTTTCAAAAAACTGATTCAAAAGTTTGAAGCATGAGTTGCAACTTTAGGAGGAAATTGAAGCCCAGAAACATGAAACAAAAGTCCATGATCTACATAGCAAGGACATGCTAAAGGTAAGATTTAAACCCAGTTATGTGAAACACGAACCTTTCCCCCATGATGGCAGAGGAGCCCGAGTAGAGAAAGAGGGAAGGAGAGATGACTGTGTGACGCACGACAGGTCCCAGGCCAGCCCAGAAGCCGTCTCTCACTTCTCTTCTGTCTCTTCATATTTTGGATTCCCTCCAAGTTAAATTTCACATTTTATTTTTATTTCATTGCTTTCGGAGAAGGAAAGAAATCATGAGTACATAGGACTGCGATATTTCCTCGTCTCTTGTTTTTCATTTTAATTAAATTACATTTAAAATAGTCATATGTGGTCAGTGGCTAAAGCTGTAGCATTCTCTGCAGTGGACTAGGAGATAAGGAGAAAGAATGATCTTTGAGGAGAATTTTAAGGGGCTAGTCCAAGAAGTGGTACATCTCATATTCATTTTTCACCTCATTGGATAAAACTGAGTCATATGACTGCATCTGCTTGCAAAGGGGGACTGGGAAAGGTAGTCCAGCTGTTTGCCCAGAAAGATGAGGGAATGGGTTTTGACGAATACGTGGCTGCATCTATGATTTCAGCACTGAATGTTCAATGAAGGCAACGATAGAAAACAACAGGGAATTCCACCAAAATAAATTACATAAGGACAGCATAGAAACCTAATTGCAAAAGTTTATTATTTCCAGTAGCAACAAGATTAAGATTAAAGAGAGATATATCTTCAACCATGTACATTCACCCAACATTCACCACATGCCTACTGCCTACTCTGTATCAACTACTATGCCAGGTGCAGGGAATACAAGGATAGACAAGGCACCACCCACCATAGATTATTTTAATTTAACATGGCACATATAGTCTAAGAATAAGGTGCAATGAAAACTCAGGAAAAGGACATAGAATTCTTCCAGCAGTGTGTAGAGGAGGGTTTATGCAAGGACTTCCATCAGGAGTGTGTGTGCACAATTAACACACGCCCTGAGTAGCACTGTTTTCAAGACAAAGGAATGTCAAGGAATGGATGGTGAATATCTTCAAACCCAAGTCAGTAAGAGCAGATGTCCTAACTCCAGCATGAATGTGGAGCTCTCCTGATGCCAGATTGGTTGCTGACCTGAATTCCCTCATGGGTTCGGCCAAGAGCATGAGTTTGTCAGATGTATTTTGTGTTTCTTCCACAACATCACCATGACTTCATCCAGAGCTCAGCTGAGTACACTGAGTAGAAACCCAAGTCCCTCCTCTCAACTCCCTTGGTGCTACTTGTTCATCTCCCCTCTCTCATAGCACTTTCCCTCCTTCTTTTTTGTAATAATTTATTTACATGTCTACTCTCTAACCCTACACTATGCGTCTGTCTTTGGGTTTCACTGTATGACTTTAGTGTCTTGGCATTAACATGGTGTTCAATCCATTAACTACGATGGACTTTGTGTCTTGGCCATCTAGACTCCTTTCATTTTATTTTTAATAATGGCACCTGGGTTTCCCACTCCCTCTGCCTTAGGTCTTGGTAAGACTATAAGGCAGAGAATGGTACCCTTGACATGAGCAAGCCAGAGCAATCAGGTTCTTTCTCACCCACGACTTCAGATCTGAACTTCAGGGTTACGGGGTCAGGAAGTAGTTGGGGCTCACGCTTCCTTGAGAGGACAGGTAGTTGAGTTTGCCTGGACTCCAGAGATCTGATTCCACTGTATTTTGATCAAGATCTTCATCTGTGCTGTCAATTCCTTCCATCCCTGAAACACTTCCTTCAAATTTTCTTCCTCTATGTCTAGGCTGTAGGAATTCCAATTTGTAGAATGTACATTTTTATAGACTGTATAGAATGTGGAACATGTTACTAATGAATGTCACAAAAGACCACATGTAAAATCCCTCTTTATGGGTTCATATAATGTGTTTTACATAGAAGCAAAATGAAACACATCCAGTGTATATTGGAGTCACAGTGGGAATGGACTCAGTCAAATGTATGTGGCCAGATGTTATTTTCAATATATTTTGAGATATTTTTATTTTGACTCTTGAGGTAGAAAGAGACAAGTTGTATTGAAATTTGCTGCATACCCCACAACCTTCCTAGATTTGAGAGAACTTTCGAAGACTGGAGTAACAGCCAGGCCCCCGTCTTTCCTTTCCCCAGTGCTAATCAGCATTGATTTCTCCTTCCTTCCGGTCCTCCTGTGCCTCTCACAGCTGCCTTGCTATCAGGATTATTTTAACCCCAGCGGTTTCCCCCTGTTGACCGGCACTTCAAGGGGTAGATTTATCCCTTTCTAAAACTTGTACAGTGCTCAGCCCAGGGACTTCTTTCGCAGGAGATACTCAGGACATATTTGCTGAATGGGATGGAGTTGATTTGAATTATTGAATCCAGGTAAGTGGCTTTAGTAAGTCCATTATCCTTGCTCTGGGAATCTTGGTTCCTGTCCTACTCCATTTCAATTTGGCCAGGTTAATGTGACACAGAGTGATTCAGTAGTCTTCCTTATTCACTTCAGAGGCTTGGAAATGAGATGTGAAAATGACAATAAGGAGACATGTCAATAATACTCAGGTGGGGTCAAGCCGGGAGAATCTCCTGTTGTCTGCCCAACCTTCAGAAGAAGAAAGCTGTCAAGGCCACTAGAGTTGATCTCACAGAAATCCCTCGACTCTAGATGACTGTGCTGCTCTGAAGGATGCCTTCTGGGATTCTCAATGAAATTCAGTGTCTCTGTCACATTCCTGGAAGCCCTGCTCCCCTCGGACATCAGAGTCTGCAGATTGTTCTTCTGTCCATGCCATGTCATTGGTATATACTTAAAATATTAGGGTCAGTTAATAAAATAATAAGCTCCAAAGTTTCATCAACTCATAAAATATTAATCTTTGAAGGTTTGTAGATTCTTCAAGTGCTTTCCCTTCTCCCAAGTGGCTCCCTGGATGAAGAATTCTAATTTTAATTTTTATAAGGTGTGTGTGTGTCCGTATGTGTGCCTCTGTGTGTGAGAGAATTAAATACATAATGTACAACTGAAAAGCCACCAAGAGAAGAAAAAAAGTAAGTGTATATTTAGCTCTAGTGTTCTGCAGATTTTTTTCTTCTTTTTAAAAAGCTCCAGTACAAGTGTTCAAGCCAAGTAGGAGCCTTTTGCTCTACTTATTTATTTATTTTGCTCTTTCCTCTGGAAAGTGATGCGCATGTATTATGAAAAGCAAATATTATACTCTTTATTGTCAAACAAAGTTTATAAGGTTCATATGTCAACGATGAGGCCAAGGACCTCACACAGAAAGTTTCCTGTCCTGGAAGAATTTCTCATGAAATATAAAATATGGGAAATGAAGGGATGCCTTACTGCCAGAAAATAGAATCAGCTCATTCCTAATGGCACCCAAGGGGTTGGACAAGCTCAGGGCTTGACTTTCGTAGCCTGCCAAGGGGGAGGGCCGCTGCTCTGTGGATAAGCGTGGGGGACTCCTCCAGCGGAAAGGACCGTATTGGAAATTGAGGGGCATTTACTCAGAGAAGGCTGCTCATGTCCAGCGCCATGCAGTTCTGACATCCAGATCCAGAGGCCACCAGCCTTTGGGGACATGGGAAGTAGAGGAAAGGTGATGACAAATGAAAGGCATTCTTTGGCCTCAGAGCACGTGGTCATGGAATCCGGTAGGAGTACAGTTACTATTTACAGGAAACTGGCATGGAGTTATAACTTCTCCTAGACAGGTTGGTGCCATTGTGTTCTGGCACCATGAAAAGCATTAAATAAGGCTTAGCATTTGTCTAAACCACACTGTATGCACTATACTTTCTGATATGTATTGCTCCCTCCGACTGGGATTTTCACAAAAGTCCCTCCCTGGGGAGTAGAGAGCGGGAGTTATAGTCAACCATGGTTAATTTGCGCTTTGTGCTTTGTTTATCCAAACCATATGTCTAGATGGTTGTAATTCTGTGTCATTGGCTGTGTAATGCTCTCTGTGCTAAGAGATCTGTAAATAGCAACAGCTCGATGCATAATCACGTTGGCATTCTGGGGGGGGAGAGGGGAGTTTTAAGTGACGTTTGTTGTGGAGACAACCACTCCAAGGATATCCCCATCTATGTCTTCTGGGCTGTGATCCCTTGAACTTTGGTCAAGCAGATCCCTGAGGTCAGAATGGGACCTCCTAGAAGCCAGACGTGGTGGGTCAATGACACGTCCACTGTTCTTTCTGTAGCTTTAGGGCTGGACAACTCCTCAGACATTAAATCAGGTCATCGCCATTCAGTAGTGCCAGTGAGAAGTTCATGTACAGAAGACAGATCTGTTTATTTTAATGCTGGAAAGCATTAAAAACATTTCTAAAAGGTGAACTCACCATAACTATCTTTTTCATAACATTTTCATTTGAAGTTTTTATTAGTTCGTCAACGGTCAGTCAAAAAATGATGCTGTTCTCGTGGGCTGGATGTGACAAAGCCCCAGGTGAACTTCTTAACCACCAAAACACTAGCCAGGATGAAAACACAAAGCTTCCGAGTTCTGTACGCCGGCCATAAGGTCACTTTAACTGGAGGTGTCACTATGGCAGTCAGTCCAGAATGGGCTCCAGAGTAGCCTTCACTCCTTCAACAAATATTAACAAATATCACCTTCTGTGCACTGGGCGCAGTGCCAGTGTGCCAGGGCTCTCATGGAGCGTCTGGAAGCAGCTTCCGATCCTTACAAAGGACAGACCGAAGGCCCGTAGGGGAGCTGAAGCTGGGCCCCTGAGTAACAGCAAACTCTATCTCACCCTGACACCAATTTCCTCACGGTGAAAAGAGGGTTTAAAATGTTTCTCCTTCACACAAATGCTGTCAGCCCTTTTGAAGGGAGACGATCTTATCTGGGGAAGATTTCAAGCAGTAAGGCTTTCTGAAGTATGCTGTGGAGTCCCTGCCCCAGGGTCAGTCTCAGACATGGGACGGTAGTAGTGCCAACTTCTTTGGGGTTCTGGAGAAAGAAGGGAGTGGTTTGTAAGCAACCCTGTGGGGGTGAGCGGAGTGTATTTCCCACAGTCTTGACAAACACATGATCATTCCTGAGCCATCCACATCCGAGAAGAGTGACAGAGACTTCTCCCATCTCCCTGCCAGACTCTTCTCATCCCACCAACACTGCCCAAAGGTCTGCATGCATTTCTCTCAGGATTTCAACCTCTCTTCTGGCTTCAACTTCCAATCTTGTCATATGGCCTTGTCCTGCACTGCATGGAGAAATAATCAGCCACCACACAGGAGCATCCCACGCCCCAACATCAAGTCTATCAGCCCGCCTGCCCCTGTCCCTTCTCTCCTCCTTCCTCCCATTGCAATAGTGAAGCTGCCTTTTCTTTCCTTTTTTTTTTTTTTTTTTTTTTTTGTGCTGGGGGTCGAACTCAGGGCCTTGAGTTTCCTAGGCAAGCACTCTAACCACTGAGCTAAATCCCCAACCCAGAAGGACTCGTTCACTCCTGCTTTCTCTCGGCTTCCTTCGGTGGTGACTAGTTCTCTTAAAATTGCTCTAGTGTCCCATGCAGAAAGTTAATCTTTTGCTTCCACTTATTTTTCTTCTGTAGCTGTCTGATCTCTTTACTCTCCTTCTCAGCCTGACATTATAGAGGTGTCTCCAGACGCTGTTCCCAGTTCCTCACCTGCTTCCAGTCTTCAGCCCTGAGTGGCTTGCAGGTTGAGTATTGCTCAAAGGTCTACATGTAAAGGCTAGTGTTGGTACTGGGAAGTGCTTTGGATCTTTGAGAGGTGGGGCCTAGTTGGGGAGTCTTGGGTCATTGTGGGTATATCCTGAAAGACGACTTAAAACCCCTACTCCCTCCCTCCCTCTCTCTCCCTCCCTCTCTCCCCCGCCCCCTCCATATGTCCATATGTCGCTCCTATATTCACTCCAGCCATAAAATGCCACCACCTTGTTCGCCCAACAGAGATCAAATGCATGGGTCACCCTTTCTTTTTTTTTTTTAGAGGACAATTTATTTAAAAGTGGTGAAAAAGGGGGAAAAGGAGATGATAGGTAGCTACTCGAGGAGTAGGGAGCATTCGAAAGTGAACTACTCCGGGTCACCCTTTCTTAGACTTTCACTCTCCAAAATTGTGAGCCACGCAAACCTCTCTTTGCTTCATAAGCAGGCTCCACTAGGTCCTTCAACATAGAAACGTAAAGCTGACCTATACAAATCCACTCCTTTACCATCACATCAGAGGTGCTCAGGCCAACTTCTCCAAGCCTTCTATCCCCCCCCCCAGCCCTTTCCTCCGAGCACCAACCACACCCACGTCTCTGCTCAGATGCCCTGGACACAAGGTGATCAAATGTCTCGATTTGTTCAGCACAGTCTCTCTTTATATTTATTGTCCTGTCACAAGTATGCACGACACCACTTTCATTCTCAAAGGTGTCTTAGATAATACATTTTAAGTTCAACTATGGGAAAAACTAGTTACCTTAATCTATCTTTCTTTTGTGTTTTGTTTGGCAAACTATCCGTTGCAGATATATTTTCAATGTGGCTTTAATCATATGACTGGTCTACGCAGCACCAGAATGGTATAAAGAGAGGTATTAAGTCAAAACTGGGTCAAGAACATTCACATCCAAGAATTTTGCTGATGCTATTTGGGGAAGGAAAAAATACATTTTCCCACTGGGATTGCTAAATTGGTAGAATATAAGCTGAGGTGGCTGGACAAAGTTTGCCAGGATATTCCAGCACAGTCCATCAGCAGATGAAGGCTACACATAGAAGGCATAGGCTCGAGGGAGGAGAGACGGAAGGGAAGGGGGGGGACAGAAAGATGGCTGGTGCCAAGTTGAGCACCTTGGTCTGGAAACCAGTCCCACTCCTGACTCTCCATGGCAGATGCCCAAACTCTTCTTTTTCATTTGAGAGAATTGGAGGTAGAGTTTGGTCACTTAAAGCCAAGAGTGCCTGGATCCACATAGGGATGTCTGAGCGTTCTTGTCCCTGTTATTCCCCAAATCTACTTCTACTCCGACCTTCAAATCTCAGCAACCATCCAGTATCTTTTGTTGGAAACCTGAGGATGATCCTTGCCATGTCCCTTTCTCCAATGCCATCATTCAATCTTAGTGATTATATCAGATAGATAGATAGATAGATAGATAGATAGATAGATAGATAGATACTGTTTCCTTCCCACCAGCAGCACTTGCCCCTGCCCATGTCCATAAAGCTATTATCCTTCACCTGAGTGCTCCATGGTCCCCTAGATGGTCTTCCTTTGACCATTCTCATTCCCCACAATAGTCTCCAGGAAGCTTCTGCAGTTGTCTTCTTATACTGTCATATGCCCAGGGCGCAGAAGGCCATACTTCACTGGGGAGTTGGAAGGAGAATAGAGGGAGTCTTACCAGGCCCAGAAAATCAGAAAGCATATCAGAGCTCTCGTAATTCCTGAACTCACAAATGAATTATATTAGAGGCAATATCAGTATGGTTTCCCAGAACAGATGAGCTTTCTCCATTTTTATTTGCTTTATTCTGTTTCAGTCAGGAACTTAGGTTAAACTATTTTCCTTTAGTTGGGTCATTTGAACACTGAAGGTTACTAGTCCCTTCCCATGGGCACAATGCAGAGAGGTGTTTACTCAGACCAAGGTCTTTGCTGATGCTGCCAAGGTGCCAAGTAGAGCCTGTACAAACGCAGGCCATTTTGTCAGAGAATGCAGGGCCGTTTGCGGACGTGAGTGTTTGACATTTCCTATACAACCTTCCTAGAAGCAACTGCTCCTCAAGGAGAGGCACAAACAGCCACACCACTCTTAGGCCTTAGCCTCTCTCCATCTTCTCCTTCCTCAGAAAACAACTTTGGGTTCCAAATATGATTAAAATTGCATCAAATGACATTAGTACTACTTGACTGAGGAGCTGTGGCAATGGTCGTGGAGACACAGGAAAGAGAAGTACTGAAGTAGTTTCAAAAGGAGTGAAGTCCAAGAGACTATGTGACAAATTCTGGGGAAAGAAGATTTAAAATTGTAAGAGCATCATCACCCCAGACATCACTTCATGTGTAAGTCTGTTGGAATTGCAATCCAAACTGCAATAATTTTTCCTTTGAAAAGATTATAAACATTGTCTGGAAGAATGAATAAATTAATCAAGTAACACTTGACCAACAAAAAAGATTAGAAATATTTGCACAGACTTCAGATTAGACGCCAAAGCTACACTAATTAAAATAGAGTGGTACTGGACAACAGATGGGCAGGGAAAAAAAAACACATAGGAATCTGGTTCATGGTGGTAGGAGGAGTATTTGAAAACTCTGAGAGAAATGATGAGAGGCCAACTAAGAAATACCATCAATCAGCTGATTCATTACTTCACATCACATCATGAAATAAATTTCAGGTAGATTAAAAGTTTAAAAATACATATACAAAAGAACTAAAAGAGGTAGATGTATATTTATTAGATCTCATACTGGGAAAATCTTTAGGATATTACAGTAAAAAATTATGTTAAGTAAAATGTTATGGAGTTGATCGCATGTCAATTCAAGTCTTCTACCATAGCAAATCTAAGGGCAAATGAAAAAAACATAATGACAAACAGAAAAAAAATGGAAGCTATGTAACCAAAGGGTTTATATTCTCGACATTCTGAAATGTCAGTGTGGACAAAGGAGATGATTAGGAAATTCACAAAAGAAGTACTAATGGCAAAAAATATGAAAAATGTTTAACTTTACAAGCTGTCAGAGATGTGCAAACTGAAACAATAGTGAAACACAATTTTCAGCTGTTATACTGACAGTTTAAAAAAAGAAAAAAGATTCTCTAGAGCATGGAAAAATGGGCACCAGGAGATGGTCGGCATAAGCCTGAAGTGATACAAACTTTCCAGAGGGTAACTTGGCAAAATTCTTTAAACTCTACATAGCCCACTTACACAGCAATTCCTCTTCTAGGAATTTATCCTTAGAAAATAATCATAAATAACTGCAGAAATTTATTTAAAAGATGTTCCCTGGAAGGTTGTTTATAATAGCAAAAAATTAAAAACAAAATAAATGTCTGACAATATGGAACTGCTCAAGTAAATTATGGTGCATTATAACCCACAGTCATAAAAAAATCATACTGGGAACTATTTAGTGACTCTGGAAAAGGTTCACAATATATAGTTAAGCAAAAAAAAAAAAAGTTGCAAAACAACCTGTGCAATGTGGTCTTGTTTTTTTTTTTTTTTAAATGTGTGTGTGTTTTAAAATGTATGTATGTAAATATATGCATTGAAAAAGACTCTAAGAGGATAACCAAAAAGTTATCAGTGATTATCTCTGGGTGGCAAGGATATTGGTGATTTTCATTATTTCTCAAATATTCTGCAATAAAAATGTATTATTTTTGTAACAAGCTTCTTAAAAACATTAACTTTTATTTAAATTCTGCGTAGCAGTCAGGTCTCGAAAAATTGTGTTTAGGAGACTTTAGGGGGAAATTCTTGCAGTCACAAATTGAGGACTAGTGGAAAAAATGGTCCAACCTAAGGTAGGTGAGATAGCAGTGAGCAAACCAGTTTCTATGCTTAACTTCCCTGATGTCAACAAGCCCATTACTACCTCTGCTACCCAGTACCACCTCTTTTCTGAGTCATGAGATGGGGAAGTGATGTAAATTAAAAATAATGATGATGACAATAATAAGGATGAATATAAAATTATATATAGGTAGATTACTGACATGTATTAACCAGAATCTGAGATATTTCCCTCTCCTAACGATGCTTTGACAAAGGCATTATCTACAGTTTGCAGAGCTATAAACTGAGACCCGGATGATGATGTTATTCACCAACAATCTCAGCTCTCAGAAGGCCAAGGGGAGTTCACATGAATCTGATTGCCGAGCCACTGGCTTATTTTCACTAATGATGGGGACACAGGAGCATCTTTCCAAACCCACAAGCCCAACCCTGACTTCACCACCCAGGCCTCAATTTCCTTTGTGATTCAGCCTCGTATTATGTAGCCTGACTCCAGTATGAAAGATTTGTGGCAATTGCATGATGTACGAGGTGCCATTTGTAAAAATATTATTTAGTGTAAAACATGATGTTTTTTCTCCTGATTTACAAGTTGGATTTATAAATCTGCACTTCTCACTATCTGAGTTATATATCTTGCCTCTGATTTATAAAACTTGCCTGTAAATCTTCCCAGCAAAGTTTTGATTCAGAAATCATTATTTTAAGAATTAGATTTAGTTAAAACATTCAACTGCTTCATAGGGGAGGCAATGGATTTACATAACTCCAGTCGGAGCTTACAGGTCCTAGAGCAGCTTTACAAGTCGTGCCCAGGAATTCCTAAAGAAAATGTTTTGATTTAAGGGCATTCACTTCACACTTTAGCTACAACTGACTGATTTACACAACCGAAGCCATACAATAATGATCCATTTTATAAAATCCCACTTTTCTCTAACTCCAGACCTGATTTATACATCCTGATTGGGTTTTCTGTAGTGCCGTCCAAACACCGGCTCCTCCAGCCGCCAGCGCGTCTTTGGGAAAAGGCCCACGAGCCCAGCCGGAACGGGCAGAATAAAGAATGCTGCCATTTCTTTCTTGCTGCCCTCACCCGGGTTCCAGGGATCCAACACATGTCACCCTCCCCAGAGCCAAAGGCAGCGAATCTTGGGGGAGGTCTGTGAGAGGCCACAGCCTGGACTAGGAATGTTGTGGGTTTTCTCTGTCCCTGCGGCTCGAAGGAAGACAGAGTTGAATTCAGATAGAAGAAGCAGCCAGTCCAGAGAATTGAGAATATGTCTGATGAATAACTGTTGACTGAATAAATCAATCAATAAATGAATGATTTTTTTTAAGAGCAGAGGCCCACCAGCAATGATTTGATGGCATAAATGACTAAAAAGAATGTGCACATTAGCTTTCCATCATACCTGAGACAAACAACTTACAGGGAGGAAAAGTTTGTTTTGGTTCAGAGTTTCAGAGGTCTGTGGGGCCTGTTATTTTGAAAGCACAGTCCATCACGGAGGAGGTGTAGTGGGAGACTAGGGCGCAGCAATGTGCTGGAGCAGTTGGGCACAACCTACCAACTGAGGAGACTTACTGACTACGGACACCGAGCAGCGGCACACCAGCCCGGTCAAGCCGAGCCCCGCACTCACGCCTATCTTCTGACACAAGACCACACCAAACCTGGCACCTGAAATCAACCTTCTAACACAAGATCCAGTCAGACTTCCTGGATCAGCTATCAGAGAAGACATAAAAGGGCGGCAGCAAGTGATTTGGGGGCCGCTGGTCTCTTGTTCTTGCCATGGTCCATTCTGTTTGCAGGACCGATCTCTTTTTCTTTCACAGTACATGTTTCTCCCTAAGCACGTCTTTGGTATATTTTTTTCTTTCCCTCCTCTTCTTCTTTCTGCCCTAAAATAAATGATAATCTTTCACATCTACCAATTGGACTGAGCAAGTCATGGATCAGGACAAATAAGAACTTGGTAAACACCACTGGTCCCTACACCATCCAATAACAGAAACACAGAGTGGAGGCGGCCTGTGTCTTTCATGGTGGCCAAGAAGTAAAAGATAGACCTCAAGGAGCCGAGGGCCAAGACTCCCTTCTAGGCCATACCATCAATGATCTAACTTCCTCCTACTGGTTCCACCTCCAAATGATTCTACTCCCCCACCAAGTGCCATGGGCTGGAAGCCAGGCCTTTTATCACAGGACTGTAGGATCCAAACTATAGGAGAGAGTTTGGAAGCCTAGAGAGATGTTTGTGGCATCTGACCAGGGTCGCCATGCTCAGCTCCACCTGTCATTGCTCCGTGACACTGCTTGCCCAGAATTTCTATCTGTGGCTTTTCAAGATACTCCTGAAATTCAGATTTTTATGCCAAATGCCTTATTTTAAAGGTCAATCTTATATTGATTTAATCTGTAATAGCAAAATATACACATTTTAAATGTGCAGGTCAATAAAATTTTACCAACGTATACATCCATGCAACCATTTCCTGTCTCCAGACTGTTCCCTCCTTCGTTTTAAAAACAGTCTCTTCCTTCCCACCCCACTGCTCCAGTTCGCAGATAATCAATCTGGTTTCTATCTCGACAGACAGAGTTTGCTTCTTTTGGAATTTAATGTAAAGTGAATCATACAGAATGATTTTTGTGTCCAAGATTTTTCACTCAATATAATGTCTACGAGATTTACCCATGTTATTGTGTGTATCAGTGGTTTCTTCCTTTTTATGGCCGAATAGTATTCCATGGTATAAATGTATCTTGTTTATTCATTCCCAGTTGGTAGACATTTGAGTTTATTCCAGATTTGATCTATTATGAATAAAGCTGCTATGAACATTCCTGGGCAAGTCTTTTTATGGACATATGTTTTCATTTCCTTTGAGTAAAAATATAGAAATGGAATTGCTGAGTCATTTTGTAAGTGTATGCATAACTTTACACAAAGCTGCCAAACAGTTTTCAAAGTGATTGCACCACTTTACACTCCCACCTCCCAGTAATATATGAGAGCTCCAGTTGCTTAAAATCCTTATCGATGCTTGGGGTTTGCAGGTCGTTTTTATTTTACTCAAAATTTTAATTTTTCAGATATAAAGTCCCATCTCGTTTTAATTTGCATTTTCCTAATAATGAGCGGTGTCGAGCATCATTTTATGTGTTTATGAACTTTAACAAAAGCTGAAAATCAAAGAAGCATCCCAAGTGGCTAACTGATCCTAAGTTCAAGATGGAGCTTGTTAGTCTTTTGCTGACTGGAGGTGGGTTTCGGGGAGTTACACACATACTCCCTGTTACTGGAAGAACCAAAAACTGAACTCTGTGTGTTCCTGCTTCACCTGCCAAGATAAACTGCCTTCAGAAAGCCCCATTTTGCTATCCAGATCTGACCAATCAGCTGCAACCTGCAATAAACCAATCAGAACTAAGTTTTCCTGGCACTGTGAATCTCTTAGTTGCATAGTGGACTGGAATGGGGAGTTGGACAAAAAGTTTCTCTTCATAAGCTGGCCTCTCTCTTTGTTCCTACAGAGCCACTTAGATTCTATGCGGAAGGCTGTGTTGCAAACTGTTGTCCTTCTTTTGGAAAATAAACCCTCTCTTTTTATTTTAAGATCTTTGCTAATGAATTTTCATTGCCATTCTCATTAAACATTTGTGTAGCTTTTTGTGTGTGTGTGTGTGCACATTCTGTTCGAATCTTCTCCCCCTTATGTATTAGTTGGTTGCTTTCTGTTACTGAGTTTACTAAGAGGACTGTACAAAGTCAGTACAATCTTTTGTCAGATCTATGAGTGGCAGGTAGTATCTCCCAGCCTGTGGATATTTCTTTTTCTTTTCAGTGTCTTTTGAGGGGCAGTCAGTTTTAATTTTAATGAAATACAATTTGTCATTTTCTCCTTTAATGAGTTTTGTGCATTTAAAAAGATCTAACCCAAAAGTGCCAAGTTTTTCTGTGGTAGGGTTAGAAGTTTTACAGTTTCAGGCTTTAAACTTAAAATTTTGACTCATTTCAAATTACTTCTTGAGAACAAAGTGAAGTAAGGGTTGAAATTCATGTTCGTTTCATACCTAGTTCAGGAAATATGAATTCTCCAACTATTTTTAAGGATTGTTTTAGCTATTCTAAGTCCTATGTATTTTCTGGTAAATACTAAGCTCATTTTGTTAATTTCTAGAGAAGGAAAATGCTTGCTGAGATTTTCATTGGAATTTTGTTCAATCTATCGCTCAACTGGGGGACATGGGACATCTTAACACTATCTAGTCTTCCAATCCATTAACAGGGTATAGCCTTCGATTCATTTAGCTCTTCTTTAATTTCTTTCAGTAATATTTGATGTTTTCCATATAGAAATATTGCACAAATTTCATTAAATTTACAACCATTTTACATTTAAATTGTACTTTATAAGTACAGTATTTACCCTGTATATATATAAATATAATTGTATGTTCATCTTGCCCTCTGTGACCTTACTAAATGCATTTTTAAGTTTAGTAGGGTTTTGTAAATTCCTTAGAATTTTCTATGCAGTCATACTATTTGTTAATATAGTTTTATTTAATACTTTTCACTATTCATATCGTTTGTTTTATTTACTTAATTACTCTGTCTTACTGCACTGACTAGGCCATCAGTATGGTAGAGAAAAAAAGTGATGAGATTGAATATTTTTGCCTGTTCTCCAGTGTTAGGGAAAAGCATTTGGTATTTAAGCATTAAAAAAATGATTGTTGTATAATTGTCATAGGTTCCCATTATGAGAAAAGTGTCCTTCTGTTTGTAATTCGCTGAGTTCATTCATCATGAATGCGTTTGGGATTTTATCAAATTTTTTTTCTGCATCTATTGAGATGATGATTTCTCTACTTTATTCTGTAATGTGTTAAACAGCATTGATTAATTTTTCACTGTGGACACATTTTTGCAATATAGCATGTACCCATTATAGAAGGCTGAATTCAGTTTGCTAATATTTTGTTGAGGGTTTTGGTTTGTGTTTTCACAAGAGATATTGGTCTGTAATTTCCTCTTCTTCTAATGGTGTTGCCAGCTTTTAATATCAGGGTTATTTGAGCTTCGTAAAGTATGTTAGGACGCAGTCTCTCCTCCTGTGTTTTTTGGAAAAAGTTTGTGTAATATTGCTGTTACTGTTTTCATAAATATTTGATAGAATCCATTGGTAAACTCAATCTCAACATGGAATCTTTTATGGGAAGATTTGTTATAATAAATTCAGTTCTTTTATATCTTTCCAGCTTTACTTAGGTATGCTTAACCAATAAAAACTGTATGTATTTAATACATACACTGTGATGTTTTGATACACATATACGTTGTGAAATTATGAGCAAGCTAATTAATATACCTGTTACTTTACATACTTTTCTCCTTTTATTTTTTTTGTATTGCATTACATTGCCATCACTACTATAAACACCTGAGATGACCAACTTATGAAAAGAGAAGGGTTACTTCAACTCACAGTTTTGAAGGTTCTAGGTCTGTGATCAGTTAGCCCAGTTCACAGCACAGTAGAACAAGACTGCACAGTGAACAAGACTTGTTTACACCATGGCCAAGGGGCAAAAGAGAGAAAGAGGAAGGCCCTAGGGCCCCGCAATCCCCTTCAAGTGTAGGCTTCCAGTGACCTGAGGAACTCCTACAAGGCCCCATCTCCTAAGGGCTCCACCACCTTCCAGTAAGGCTGACCTAGGTACCATGTATTTAATGTGGACTTTTAGGGACATTTATCAAAACTACAGCATGTATAGAAAACACTTAAGATCAATTTGCTTAGCCAGTTTCAAGTACTGAAAAACAGGAGCGGCAGATAGTGGCCAGCTGTTACCCAGGAGAAGCTCTGTTGTGGTTGGTTCTCTCAAAGGGAACTCGGTGGCTCTCATCGCAGAAGAAGCTCGAGGCCTTGCTGTCGACGAGGATGGCCGCTGTTAGCTTTGAGGAGAGCTAGTCTTCATCTCTGCTGCGACCATTGTGTCATGGTTCCAGTACAGATTTCTTCAGCCTTTTAGTGTAGACACGAATGTACATGGAACGTTGCTGGGGACTCCCAGGCCTTGATTGGATCTTTCGGGTCTCCAGTGCTTAGGTAGATGTTCTGTACTCTTCCTCCATTTGGCTTGTGTGTGTGTGACTGTTGTAACGTGGACTTGTCCTGGATTAAATCTGCTGTCTTGAAAACCATTGACTCTAGAAAAGTAACTAATACTTGTATATTCTATTGCCAGGACTTACTCAACCTCGAAAACTGAGCCTTTGTGCCCTTTGATCAATATCTCCCCATTTCCCTCATCCTCAGCTCCCAACAGTTACCACTCTACCCTTTGTTTTTATGATTTTGACATTTTTAGATTCCATATGTAGGTGAGATTATGCATTATTTATCTAAGTCTTGTTTATCTAATTTAGGATGAATAATATTCCCCAGGTTCATCCATGTTGTCACAAATGGCAGAATTTCTCCAGTTTTAATGGATGAATAGATAGATAGATAGATAGATAGATAGATAGATAGATAGATAGATAGATAGAAATATTTCACGTTTTTTTCCATTCATGTGTTGCCAAACTTTAGGTTTTTCTGTATCTTGGCTATTTTTAATAAAAAACTGCAATGATCATGGAATTGCATATATGTCTTCCAGATACTGATTTCATTTCCCTTTGATATATAGCCAAAAATGCAATTGAATCGTGGTAGTTCTAATTTTTTTGAGGAAGCGTCATCCTGCTTTCCATAATGCCTATACCCCTGTATATCCCACCCACCATGTACAATATTTTGGCCAACACTTGCCATCTTTCCTCTTTTTCTTATAATAGCCATTCTTTCAAGTATAAGGTGATACCTTATTGTGGGTTTTGATTTACATCTGCCTGATGATTAGCAATTGAGGATGGCCATTTGTGTATTTTATCTGAAGTGTTTATTTATGTCTCCATCCATTTTAATCAGATTTTTGTTACTGTTATCGAGTTGTCTGAGCTCCTCATGTATTTTTGGATATTGATCCCTTATCAGATACAGTTTGGAAAAATTTTCTCCCTTTCTGTAGATTGCCTTTGCGCTCTGTGAAGTTTATCCCTTTGCTATGTAGAAGTTGCACCTTTATCTCAGTATCAGATACAAAAAAATCAACTGGGAATGGACTAAAGATTTAAACATAGACCTGAAACATTAAATCTCATAGAACAAAACATAAAGAAAAACATTTTGCTATTGGTCTGCTGAGTGACTTTTTAGATACGACACTGAAAGCGCATGCAACAAAGTGTTCAACTGGGATTGAATCAAAACAACTTCGGATTAGCAAAAGAACCAATCAATAGGATGAAAAAGAAATGTTGAAAATGAAATTATTTTAACATGTATGAGAATGTATAAGACTATTCATATATTTTATTTCTTCTTGATCAGTTTTAGAATACTATATTTTTAAGAAATTTATTCATTCACCTAAGGGGTAAAATTTTTGAAATAGAAACATTCATAATACTTCCTTAGTGTCATAGTATTCTTTATCATTATGCCTTACTATTATTAGCATTTTTTATACTTACAATAAGTATGCTTTATTCTTTTAGATATATATTGTTATTTTTTAGGATCTATGTTAATAACATTACTTGCATTTCCAATACTGGTTATCTGATTTCTTTATGTTTTTGTTAGTTATTCTTGTTAGTGATTTATCAATTTTATCACTTCAAAAAACTCACTCTTGACCTTAATCATTTTCTCCATATTTATGTCTCCATTTCTTACCCTTCGCTCTTATGTTTATTAATTATTTCTCTCCACTTTGAGTTTCTTTTCTTTTCTGTTTCTATAAGATAGAAACAAATAACTAGTGTTAAACCTTTTCTAGTCTGGAGTAGACCTTTAAAGCTACAAATTTGTTCAAAGCATTGCTTTAACCGCACCCTAAAGTTTGAAATGCTATATTTTCTATCTTCATTAGCTTTTAAAATAAGTTTAATATACCATGTAGTTTTCATTAACATATGGGCTGTTTAGAAAATTGTTTTATAAGATATTTAGAGATTTTTCTAGATGTATCATTTATATTGATTTCTAATTTAATTCCATTATAACTAGAGAACAATTCAACAAAATGACAATATTTTCAATTGCATCGACACTCATTTTGACTGAATGTGAGCTCCTCTGGTGGCTGTTTATGGGTATATGAAAAGAATATGTTTTCTGCAGGGTGCTGGATGTAGTTCTATGAGTTTCAATTCTATAAAAAAGGTGTATATTGTTATCTGGATCTTCTAAATCTTTATCAAAGTTTGTTTTTTCTAATAATTACTACAAGAAATGTTAAACTTCTATTATGGATTTGTCCATCTCTCCTTATTTTGTTAATTTTTATTCATGAATTTCAAAGCTCTATGATTAAAAGTATACATATTTAGTATAGTCTACCTTGCTAGGAAATTAATCTTTTAATTATTACATAACTACCTCTTGTCATATTCTTTATCTTTAAACATACTTTGTCTGATATTCATATAGTCATGTTACCTTTCTTAGATTTATCATTTACTTAGTATGACTTTTCCATCTTTTTACATTGTTCTTTATGTTTGATATGTGTCTCCTGTAGACAGCAAGGAGTTAGACGTTACCGCTTTCCTCCAGTCTCAATGTCTCTGACTTTTATTTCAGGAGTACAGTGCATCTACATTTCATGCAAATATTGATCAGCTGAGATTTACATCTCACATCTCCTTTGATACCATTTGTCTAGTTTACTTTTTTTTTTAATTCTCTTGTTCATTTCCTACATTATTTTAGGCTTAGCAAGTGTTTTAGGGCTCTATTTTTTTTCATTTTTGTGATGCTTTTTAATGTTTTTGGTAGTTAATGTAGGGCTAATGATCAGAATTATTAACTCGTAAGTCTCTAGTTAAAGTTACTATTATATTCTTCACACTAAAGTGTCCGAAGTCTTATACTTCACATCTGATGTTTTACACTTCCATTTTACAAGAAAATAATCTTATCATACTTTATTCTATTCACCTCCTCATAGCACTTTAGCAGTGTTTCTCTTATTTTTCCAATCACTATTTATGGTAAGTGACACTCTTTAATGTTATTATTTATATTTTAAATAATTACTTTTCTTATGCATAAATCTAAAGCATGAGAAAAAAGAGAGATTTATATTTACATTCTCATTTCCAATGTCTGATTCTCTCTAATCCTTACATGCAGAAATAAATTTTCATTTTACATCATTCCCTGCAGACTGAATGATACTTTTGCTATTTATTATGCTGTAAGTATGTTAACAATAAAATGTCTCAGCTCTTTTTGGACTATCTGGAAATATCTTCATTACATTCTCATTTTCAGTGGCTACTTCTGCTGGATATAGAAATCTGGGACAGAAGAATATTTTTTTCTTTTACATTTTAAAACTCCCATGTAATTATCTCTTATCCTTTGTTGTTGCAGTTGAGATGTGGGCAGTTAATTCTACTTATCTTTTCTGTCCCTATGTGGAGTGTGTTCTTAAAGTGGCTGCTTTCAGAATTTCCTCAGATTCAGTTCTCAGGAATTTAGCTTGATGGTTTACTTGACATTTATCTTGCTTGAGAGTAACTTAGTTTTTTGTTTTGTTTTGTTTTTTGTTTTAATATACTATGCTCATTACCATTGTCTTCTCCTTCTGAGACTGCAATTACAAATAGCTAAAACCAGAAGTCCTCATAGTTTGTACCTCATATTTACATTATTTAAAATTTTAAGAACCCTGAAGGGCATTTGATTATAGTTCTATCTATTCATATTTACTGTATTAAGATAAAAACTGGAAATACTTTTAAAATTATGTCTTCACTGACACATATAAACTAATAATGCTTTTTCACAAAAATAATTTTAATGAAAATATTCAAAAATTTTAGTATGAAGGATATATATATTTTACAGTCCTTTTTCTGACTTAAGAGAGGACAGGTTCTTATATTTGTCTCTGCATTCAGTTTGCTGTGATTGCATTCATTCAGCCTCTGGAAAGCTCTGTCATACATCCACAAAAGAATGACTGTGTGGAAGAGGCAAATAATATCTCACTATTATCATCTCTAATATCACAGGTTTTCTAAATTGTCTTGGGGACTCTCAGATATTGAGAACTCTTAGACAATTTAGTATTTTCACATAGGTCTCTAAAGCTCTGTTAACTTTTTTTTCTTTCTTTTTTGGTGCTGAGGATCAAACTCAGGGCCTTGTGCTTGCAAGGCAAGCACTCTAACCACTGAGCTAAATCCCCAGCCTGTTAACTTTTTACAATGTGTTTCTCTATACATTTGATTGAACAATGTTGATTGATTCGAAAACAAGACAAGTTGGGTTTTTTTTGCCTCCTTACAATCTTCTGTTAAACTTGTCTGTCATATTTGAAAAATTCAGTTACAATTGTCAGTTCTAGGATTTCCATTTGATTTTTTCATAGTTTATATTTCTCTGCTTAAAATCCTTATTTCAGTCTCTCCTTACGGCAATATTTTCCTTTAATTTTTTTGAAAATATTCATAATTATTCCTTGCCTCTTTAGAATCTTGCTAACTCCAACAATACCTTATCTCACATTTAGTTCCTGTGTTAGTTACTTTTCTCTCGTTGCTGGGACAAAATACCCAACACCCAAAGTTAGGGGAAGAAAGGTTTATTTAGCTCACAGTTTGTAGAGGTTTCAGTCCACAGTCAGCTGGGTCCGAGGCAGGGTGGCATGGCAGACAGGAAGAAGGCAGCAAAGGTAGGCAAGGAATGCAAGCAAGAGGGCTGGAACCAGCTTCTTCCTGTATTTTATATCTTATCCAGGCTACCTGTCTTTAGGGTGGGCAGTACTCCCATCCTTAATCCTAATACTCTTAATCCTAGCGTCACATCCTTGATCCCAGCAGAACATGCCAAACCAATCAGTGGACTAATTTAGTAATACACACTCTAGATCCAGCTACCTCTTACCACATGAGGCTTTGAGGGGACATCTAGACACAAACCATAACATTCCTATTGACTTCATTTTCCTTATCCCCGAATCACATTTTTATCTTTCTTTCTAGTGATGTTTAATTGAACGCTGCATATTATAGGTTGCCTGTTACAGAAAATTTAAATTCTATTATCTTCCTTTATGAATGTGTATATTATCTTAATAAGCAGTTAAATTGCTGGCAGATCATCTAGAATTTATATACGATTGGTATATGCTTTCTTAATTCAGAACTATGGAAAGCTTAAGGTATTTGCCAAGCTCTCTAACTTGGCAGGACTTTAACTCCAAACTCTCTATGCTAGGGATTTTGTTGGAGTTCAAATTTAGACTTTGTTAGAGCCAATTTAGATTAGTTCTTATGCATGAAGCACAGTTTGTCCAGTGTCTCAAAGGATTCCTGGGATGTTAACGAAGTGCTCAAGAAATCTCTTGATTGTGACAGAATCAGGAGTACAATAACCAATGTCCACAACATTGCTCTTCTTCCATCACTGTTCCACCTCTGTAGTCTTTGTTCTGATCTCGGGCCCATGACAGCTACTCTGTGGCAAGCACTGGACAATCCTTATGCACATGCAATCTGGACTCTGGCCGTGGATTTTTATAGGTTCCCCTTACGAAGCTCCCCTACTTTAATGCTCAACTGTGCAGTTTCCAAGTACTTGAGATGACCCAAACTTGAAAAAATTAACACCACACAAAAACAAACAAAACACACCTGACCACATATGTTATGCGCCATCTGTGTGAGACTCCTGGTCTACATGCTTGCTTTTCAAAATGTGGTCTTTAGAGGACCAATACCAGCATCACTTGAATGACTACAGGAAATGCAGACTCTCAAGTCCCAGCCCAGACATACAGATTCAGAATCTACAATTCAACAAGATCCATGGGTGCCGTGCTCACTGACATTTTAAAAGATCTGGCTATACGTTTCTGAGTTACTTCTGCAATGTTCCCCAAAATAATTCAAAGAATCACCTGAAGTACTTGTTAACACACATATTTCTAGGTGCTATTCTGTCCCACTAAATTAGAATTACTAAGACATTAATTCCTATCACTGGGGAAGTTTGGCGAATATTGAGCTATCTCATAAAGCTGTAAGGTTCATTAGACCCACATGTCTCATTCAAATTAGGCAACCTGCCCTATAGTAACATCCAGGTTTGACTCCTAGCAGACAATTACTCAAAGGATTTAACTCACATAAATAATTGCAAGGATAATTTCATTTTCCTAAGTAATTTTTAGACCGTATTTTTTAAATGTCTTAGTTACCTATCTAGTCCGCTAGTGATTTTGTCTCCTATGTGGCAACTTTATTATTCAAACATTTTCTTAATATTTGTCTCTTCCCAAAACCTCTGCCAGGGTTCTCCAGGGAGTCAGAACCAGTAAGATTGATAGACAGACAGATAGGTGGGTTAGAAGGGATATATGAGAGAACTTGTTCAGATGATTACAAAGCCTGAGAATCCTATCATAGGCCATTTGCACCTAGGGGTGCCAGTAGCATGGCTACTGAAGTTCTCAGAATAAGAGAAGTAAAAGATACAACACTCAGTCTAAGGTCAAAGGCTGAGAACTCAGGGGCCACTTGTGCAAAGGGTCAAATCCGAAGGCCAGCGAAACTGCGGGTCTCATATCCAAGGTCTGGAGAAGTAGAGTATTCTGCTCTAGAGAAAGAGAAAATCTGCTTCTCTACTGCATTTTGTCCTCTCTGGACCCCCAGCTGATTGGATCATGCTTGTTTATACTGAAGCTGGATCCTCCTTATTGAGTCCACTGACCAACATACTAATCTCCTCCAGAAACACCCTCACAGACACACACAGAAACAATGCTCTGCTAGCTCTCTAAATATTCTTTAATCCAGTCATATTGATCTTAAATCAACCTTCGCAGGTCTCCTAGTCAAACTTATGAAGTCTTCCATAAAAGTAAAGGTGTTCCTATATCTGCAGATATAATTACTAACCATTTACTTTTTATGGATTGAGAAGTACAGTATATGATGTATATGATTTATGGATTTTCTCCACTATACTTAGCAGGCCAAAGTTCAATTTATATAATCTGACCTCAGCACAATTCCGTGGTTGGTACCTAGTGGATGTCTAATCAATGCTGTTAACTCAACCCATGATCATACTCTCACCCACTTACAAATACCACTTAAACAACCCTGTGGCATTTCTGCCCTCGTCACTTATCTCCTGTAGCCATGCAGCCCGTGCAGCCAGGTCGCAACCATCCTATCGGACATCCTCTCTGATCTCATACGATGCCCTGAACTTCCCCGGGTCAGAGGGAGGTGAGCACCCGAAGCTGGTATTAGAGTGGTAACTGCCCAGCTGCCTGCATAAGGGATTAGTCGTCTCAAATAGCAGAACAGAGGTGGTGGGAGCAGAAGCATGTCCCACTGACACAGGATACCATCCTCGGGGGCTCCGTGCCTCCCTTGCCAAGGTCAGGCTTGTTCAAATGATATGCGGGGGCAGCTAAGTGGTGCGCACCAAGCAGTGGGAATGGAGCTGGATTCCCTCTCCGTGACCTTAGGAAGCTTCTTTAACCTTGCCGACTCTGTTTTCCTTCTCTGCATTTGGAAACTTGATGTGTCTGTATTAAATCACGATTGCTTATGTGGAATGCATGTGTAGGGCAGCTGCTCACATGGCTGGTTGCCCTGCCCTGGGAGTTGTCATGTCCCTAGCAAGGCCTTTTTGGAGTAGAACTGAGCTTTGAGTATTAAGAGCCTAAAACATGCATAACTTCGGGCCTACGATTTCACTCTATTTTTAGGCCTGTATTCCAAAGAAATAATCAATGATAGAGTTAAATATTTGCATTCAGGAATATTGTTTGAAACTTTATTTGTAACAATGACATTATATGCAGCAATGGAGGATCGCCTAAATTATGATCTATCCACACGATGGGATATTATATAGTCATTTAAAAATCTTATAAAGAAAATTTAATGATACTGGAAAATGCTCACAATATAAAGCACCCAAATAAATGCTCTATATAATTTTGTTATATGTATATAAAGTACATAGAAAAATATTCATGGTGGTTACTCTAGATGACAATGTTGATTATGGGTGATTTAAAAATTTTTCTTCATCCTAATACTCTGCATTTTACAATTGTTACAAGTCAATATACAAGAAAAAAATTCTTACTTAAAAATATCTTAGAATTGAGATCTGAAGGTCTGACCTTGAGACCAGGCACCAACACTATGATATGACCTTAAATAAGAGAAATCTGAGAAATGAGGAAAACTTGCCTCTCTTTTTTCATTGGATGGATGAGGGGCTGAAATCAGACAATGTGCATGAAAAAGCCATGGGGGAGGGGAGTGGCAAAAGAGTGATGTACCAGTGCTCACGTGAGTTGGACTGGGAAACATATGAATTTACTTTAAAGAAATATTGGTGCTAATATGATTTTAATTAGTTCACACTTATCTCCTCCAACAGAAGTGAAATATACAAAACAAAGGAAAGAGAGAAGGAGGGAGGAGGGGGAGAGAGAGAGGAAAGAAAGAAGAAAGAAAGAAAGAAAGAAAAAGAAAGAAAGAAAGAAAGAAAGAAAGAAAGAAAGAAAGAAAGAAAGGAAGGAAGGAAGGAAGGAAGGAAGGAAGGAAGGAAGGAAGGAAGGAAGGAAGGGGAAAGGAGCTCATTCAGAAGGTTCTTCTGCCTGGTAATAGAAGTGCCTCTGGGTAGTTAAGACATAAGCTACAAGTGATGATTATACCATCAGATGGGAGCTCTGCACATGTTAGAATCATCGTTCCTACACTTTAAGACCTGAAAGAGCCCCCAGGGCCCGCCATCTGCCATACAGAGACTTAGGTAGGGTTCCTGGACAAAGCCCGGCACTTCAAGATGTTAGCAGTCTGAAGAGTACACTCCTTGTCTTTGACAAAAGGGAAGAGGCTGCTGCCACCCATCCTGAGTATCACAAGGAGACACGCAAAAGTCATTGCAAATGGTGTGACACCCACTGCAGCCACTTTGGAATGTAAAATGTGGAAGTCCTACAGCCCAACAATCCTACTTCTCTGTGGTGACTCCCAGGAGATATTTGCACATGGCGTGAGATGGCAATGAAGTTTTCTTAAGTACTGCATGCTATTCCAGAGACAAGCTGAAGTGATACTCAGACACCAGACATTCCTTACAGTTCAGCATCTCAAGTTGAGCTGCAATGAAATGAATCAATATGTACCAATGTGGAAAATCTCCAAGAGTTTTTGGTTTTTTATTTTTAGAAACTAAGTTGCTAATCAGGGTGTAAACCATCAAACCATTTATATAAAGATAACTCAAAACACTGCAATTTTAATGTCTGTGGGTGTATAAAGGCATAGAAAAAAATGTCTGGAAAGATTCACACCAAACTGATAATAGTGGTTAGCTCTGGGAATACAGAGAAGTGCAGAGGACAAAACCTTCCTTACCTGTGTTTTCTAAATGTGTATTTTCAAAGAGAATGTGTTCATGGATTGCCTGTGCAATTAAAATGAATCAAAAATCAAAATAGCCAACAAAAATAATTATGGGTAGCCGATAACTAAATAAACAAATAAATATGCTATAGACAATCAAAGCCAGGCTTCTCATTGTTGGAGAAAAGGGTTAAATTTTTGAGAAGAGGAGAAGACAATCCACTCTATTGTGTTGGACCACAATTGAAGATATAGATATTCCTTGACTTAGGATGGGAATACCCCCATAAACCCATTGTAAATTGAACATATCATTAATTAAAATATATTTAATGCCCATATAACCTACCACACATCATAGCTTAGTCACACACACACTGCCAGATTATTAATTGTCCCTCCCTATCGCATGACTAACTGGGAGCTACAGCTGCTGCTGGTACTAGCCAACATCACACAAGACAGGGTACCGAACCACCGATCACTAGCTTGGGGAAGGATTCAAATTTAAAACTGTGGTTTCTCTTGAATGTATACTGCCATCACATTATCATAAAATAAAAATATCATTAAGTTAAACCATTGTAAGTCAGAAATCATGTGTATAAGTAAGAAGTGGTTTAGAAAAAAGGCTGAAGGAGGGATCTGGAAAGGAAGGGAGGGAGGCTGTGTGAGAAAGGTGAAAGAGGGAAAAGAAGAAAGGGAGATTTTTTTATATGTCTATACACAATTTAGAACCAAAGAGCAGTTTTAGCACTCGTATCTTGGTTTCTGTGTGTCACATTTGATTACCAGAAGTAGGGCCACTTGCAGAAATGTTCTATTTTAGATCTGGAGCAAGATGCATACAAGATGATCCTAGAGTGACTTATACCAAAAAGAGAGAAAAGGCTCAAGAAAGGGCAGGGACATGTCAGAAAGAAAAAGAAGGCAGTTGGAAATGATTCCCATGGCAGAATACAATAATAATCCATTAAATGAAGTAAGAATCCACGAGTCACACTGATAGGAACAAATAAATGGAAAGAAGAAGGCTCTTTCTTACAGTAGAAAGACAATGAGTAAACATAGAAAAAATAATATAATTAGGAAAATTATTTCTAGACAATCATCACTATTATAACAACTGAATCAACCAAGAATCATCAATGGATACTAAAACTACGAGGTAAATATTTGAGAAATAGCAGGACACTCACACAGTTTCAAAAGATCTGTCCATTAGATGTTTATTTATTACAAAGAGGGGAAAAGTATAATTTAAGAATAGCCGGATCTGGCAGCACCTCTTATCCAGAATATATGGGACGAATCCACCTCCTGCACCTCCTAGTAGAACAGTCTGAGAAGAATAAGGTGCCGCTCTGGTGGTATCCTAATAAAACATCAGATAGACCCAAACTGAGCACATTTTGCAAAGCAACCAGCCTGTATGCCTCAAAAATGCCAACGTCATAGAAAACACAAAATAAGCCTGAAGAGCTGGCTGCTTCCCATTAAAGGAGGCAAAGAAGACAGGAGAACAACTATGACCTGGACACTATTTTTATAGTGGACACTACTCGGACAATCAATCCAATCAGAATAAAACCTCTAGTGTAGACAACAGCATTGTATCAACATTGATTTCTTGATTTCCACTTATTTTCTGATTCTCATGGGTACAGAAGTGAACATCCTTATTTTTAGGAAATACATAGTGATGTATTTAGGAGTAAAGAACATTGTGCCCACATGAGTGAGAAAAATTAAAGTTTGTGGGTATATACGTAATTGTGTGTGCATGAGTGAGTGAATACATAGAAAGAAATGGAAAAAGAAGAGAATAGAAACCGGCAAATATTAATAACTGGAGAATCTGATGATGAGAATGTGGGAATTCTTTACTTTTCTATAAGCCTAAAAATACAAACTGAAAAGAAATAACAAATTTCAAGAAAAAACAGGGATGTAGACAAAAGATATGACAACCAAGGAGTCCAACCCAGGGGTCAGGGTGAGTAGCCCAGAAAATAGTGCACAGAACCAAGTAAACAGAACACACAAGAATCTGGGTCCAAATTCTGGGTCACAGAGAGGCGGATAGAAAGACCTCTTGGAACCCTCGTTTCTAAAATATGACTGTTAATCCCAAGCCAGGAAACACTGGGCATGGGCACAGCAGAGTGGTTGACACTGGAGCCAGGCTACCAGAGCATGGCCAAAGGTTGTGAACTGTGACCGCTCCATCCTATCTGTCCCCACAAACATCACTAAAATATGACAGGGAGGTGAAAGCCTCTCAATTACCTGAGAAACCGAGACGAACTACAGAGGTTGGGCGTCTCTGTGGAAGGAGGCATGCCAGTGGCCCATTTGATTCCACAGAGATTTTTTTGTGACTAGTTAGGATTTTAGTTGGCCGAAAAATACTGTGCCCCCAGCCTGAGGATGTAGGAGAACTTAGGCACTGGTTTATTTTGGGGGGTGAGATATCCCCATCAGTGCTGAAATTCACTGACCTCTCCAGAGCCCTTGGATCTGGCTTTGGGAATTTTGAGAAACAACATTAAGACTGTGTCAGGCTGCTGCAGCCATTGGCATTAGGAGACAGCCAGCAAGTTTCCTAATGTGAAGTGGCTGGCTAGGCAGTGACCTTGGTACAGAATGCAGAGTGACAGTTTTCACTCTCTGCATACAAACGCCCTCTCCACAATATGTATATATGTGGATGTGAATACCAGTATGTGTGTGCAGCATGTATATGTATATATATTTCCACATATGCACACTCCACAGGGAACCTTAATATATAAAAATATATAAAAAACACAGAGTCGAATTAGAGTTAAATTCCTCAGGCACTTTTAAATCTTTCTTCCTTTAGCAGGAAATTTTCAGTTTAAATCTCCCATCATGCCTCTGCTGGGACCTGCTCTCCACAGCACAGGTAGTGTCCACTGAGAAAGGGCGTAAACACAGACTTAGGCAGGTCACTACTCCTTGCCCTGGAGAGAGACTTAACCTCCTGAGCCCCACATCCTCCCGGTTGAAAAACAGATAGTACAATCCACCTCGTTGTCTTCACAGAGAACAGATAATGGACAGCGCCCTATAAGATGCTCCATGGCCCATAACCAATCACCACGATTGTGCTCATCTTGGACATTCACCTCGGAGAGAAGAGCACCCAGCAATGTATGGCATGCGATCAAATAAATATGATGAGTTGGAACAAGGATAGAAGGGAAGGGAGGGGAATGACAAAAAATAATTAAGATATAATATGTACAGGTACAAATTCCCTATGGCGAATGTGATCATTATGTATGTCAAAAGTGTACCAAAAGATTAATTGTTTAAAAAAATGTGTTACAGTAAAAGACACCAATATCATTAATATGCCTCTCTTGAGAACACACTTATTCCGTCATTCTTGCTACTTTCTGAAGCACTTCTGGAAGTCCTCTTCCTTGAATGTCTTTTCATGGCTGCCTCTAAGTCCTTAGGCTGAAAACATTTATGGCAACTACCATCAAATAAAAACATTACGATGTGTCCTTATCTACCTTGTTCACTGGAGCCGGCAGGTGTGAAGCTTGGTGGTGCCCCAAAGCCACAGTGACCATGAAAGGCAAATGTTTTGAATCAATTCAGGACCTCAAGCCATGACAGCATGTGATAGCACAACTAAAGACCCTCACTCATATGTTCTAGAATGCATCAGAAAGATTCCAGAACTGCTTCACAAAGTGGCAAGAATGATGGAGTAAGTGTGTTCGAAGTGAGGGGGATTAATGACAATGTGTCTTTTATTGTAATAAATGTGTTCAGTGCAAGCATTCCCCATAGTTTTTGGCCATATTTTATATCCTCACACCCTGGAGTTCCTGTTACCTTGATCTCATACAGATCAGAGCTGCCCTGAACCGCTACTGTGCCAAGAACTCCCAGGCTGCACACACCAGGTGCACAGCGCATGCTCAAGTGAGGCTGTTGAGCGAACATGTGGAGATGCAGATCAAAATCTTTTTGAAACCTTACAGTCACTGTAAGAAATTCTTCTAAGTCCTCTTATAAACATATCTTCAAACACATCGACTAGCGTGAATTTCCCCCATACCTGCGGCAGGCATCATATTACTCTTGAGTCTAAATCATCTTTTCCCTTTTGCAATGCAAAAATCTTCCCTGACAGCCAACAGAACATATTCTTCTTCTAATTGTTGGTTTACCTCTCTCAAACACCAGCGGATCTCCCTATCTCTAATCCTCAGCTGCTCATTCATTAGCTATCAAGTGTGGCTTTTTGGAACAATTATATTCTGTCCCACTGTCAGCTCTCTCTGTGCAGGTAGAGGATACATCCTGACTCCTCACGCAGGATGTAAATTATTGCTGGCACACCAGTACCTGAAGAATGATTACACCCAGTGCACAGTTAAATAATGGATGTTTAGCACAGTGCATTGTAATAAGCAAAAGATATGAAATATCTACTATTCTAAGTGGAATATGCTAAGGATTTTTTTTTATAATAAAACCATTTTGGGAAAGACAGCGTATTGAATCATGGTCTCTCCAAAAGACACCCCCAAGTGTCAGCTTATTTGTAGAGCCCATTGGCACCATTATCTTATCTGTGAAATGAAGACAATAGTGATTGTCTTCATGGAGTAGGAATACGGCAGGTGGAGAGGCTTAGCACATAGTAGGTTCTCTGGGAATGGCCATAGCGGCTGTCATTTGAGGAGTGGCTGGCCTGGCCAGGCTGACAGCAGGATGAGGCTGCTTCCTCGTACAGGAGGAGCAAGGAACAACCACCATGTGGTGCTCCTGTGGGCAGGTTCGGTGTCTGGCCTCTATGGCCACCGGGCAGTTGCAGACAGAATCTGCTTTACCACAAAGTACAATGGAAGGTTCTGGAAGGTTCTGGAAGGTTGGGAAGAAATGAGGTTAAGAATGGTACCTCTCTTTCCCTTTGAATTCTTGTAGAAAATAAGCCTTGGGACCCAGGGCAGCACTCATGCCTAAACAGCCAAGACCCCTTTTCTGAGCCCCGTGCTTACGAGGGTCCTTTCTGTCCTTGATTCTCAGAGGGCTATGAGTCTGGAGGCCACGGGGACATGTCTTCCCAAAGGCTGTATCTTCCCCGTTTTGGAGCATGGAGTGGGGAATATGAGTATATTACTCTGGCTCCATGGAGAAGATCCCTGTTGAGCTGAGAGTAAGGGACACATCTACGAAGTGACCTACACAGACATTCCCAGAATCTGTGACCCAGCTCTGTGCTGGACTGTGCATGGGGCAGCACATCCTCTTACTAATTCCTCACCAAGGACCTGCGAGAGGGGTTCAGAGCATGCATTTCATCTGGGGCCAAATGGCCTGGCTCAAATCCTGCCTGGTCTTTTTCCTAACTGTGATCTCGACAAGTTAGCTTCTGTGTGTCACAGTGTGCTCATCTGTAACACAGGAATAGGCAGGGTACATGGCTCACGGAGGGCGTCTGGGGGAGCTAAGGAGGAAAATGTCAGCAACGGGATTAGCCTAGGACCTGACATGTAGTGTTCTGTCTTAGTTACTTTTTCCACCACAGAGACAAAATACCCACCACCCAAAGTTAAAAGAGGAAAGGTTTATTGTAGCTTACAGGTTGCAGAGGTTTCACTTCATAGTTGGCTGGCTCCAAGGCAGGCAGCATGGCGGGAGGGAAACAATTCATGGCAGGCAGAAGACAGAAAAGCAGTGAAGGAGTGAAGAAGCAGCAAGCGATGGCAGCAGCCCTCTTTCTATCCCTTATATTCTATCCAGGCTACATACCTTTAGGGCAGGCAGCACTCACACCTAGAGTGGGCCTTTCCATTGTCACATTCGGAACTATGCCAAAGCAGCCAGTGGACTAATTCAGTAATCACACACCCTTCATCCCAGCATTACATGCTTAATTTCAGTATCACACACTCTAGATCCAGCCACCTCTGAAAAGCCCCACCTATGGCATAAGACTTCGGGGGGGCGTCCAGGCACAATCCATAACATTCTGCCCCTTTTCCAACACATTTTAGTCCACTTACTAAGTCTATTTTACGGAACCTGCAGCTGAGACTCAGAGGCCAAATAATTCCCTGGGAAGCAGCAGAAATGGTCTTTCTCATCCCAAAGCTGTTCCTCATTCCACCTCGCCCTGTGGACTCCTTTGCCTGTGACGTAGGTGCCTGAGTCCTCTCTCCACTAGAAACCTCTTAGGCCATCTGGACCAGTCCATTTACTATTCCCAAACCAAAGCCACTAGAAGGTACAAGTGCCTCTTTTGAATGGGACAGAGCTCTTCTGCATTATTCCCTCCTGGAGAGTGGGACAGGGCAAGTGCTACAGGGCTTCTCAGACTCTAGAACCTTCTAGAATCTTCATCTTACCACCTTGTTCACCATAGTGTTGCTTCTAGAGAGACCCTCCACCTCTGTTCACAGGGCTTCTCATCGGAACTCCATTCAATGGTTCCCACAGTGAGCTGGAGGTTAGGTAGTTTCTCTGGGGCTGGAGGCTCACAAGGTTCCTCTGCCTCCTCTCTCACTGAGGCACACAGCATAATGCCAGGGTGCTGGGCAAGCCTGTGGATGTTTCTGACCCCTCTGAGCTTTGGTGTCTACATACGTTTCCTGAGGCTGCTGTAACAAATATGGTGGCCGAAAATAACAAATTTATTCTCTCACAGTTCTGGAAACTAGAAGTCAGAACTTAAGGTATCCGCGGGGTCTTACACAGGATCTTGCTCCTTTGCTCCCTCAGGCTCCGGAGAAGGCTCTCTTTCTGGCTTCTCCCAACTTCTGGTGACTCTCAGAGTTCCCGGGCTTGTGGCTGTGTCACTATAAACTTGGACCCAGTCTTCATGTGGCTGTCTCCCCTCTAAGCCATCTCCTCTGTGTGTCTGTTATACAGGCATTAGTCATTGGAGTTAGGGCCCACTTGTGTAATTCAGAATGATCTAATCACCCCAAGACCCTTAACTCACAGCTGCAAAATCCTTTCTCCAAATAAAGCAACATTTACACATTTCAGGCAAGAGGACTTGGACATATCTTCTCAAGGACCACCATTCGGCCCACCACAATGCCCCCCTTTACTAAGCATGACTAATAGCAATAATGGGCTCATAGAACATGATGAAGATTCATAGGTATTGTACTTTTTCCTACACATACAAAACATTTAGGGTAAAACATAGTATGTGGATCTTGACAGAGTCCTAGTGCACTTCAAACACTAATTTGCTTAACTGAAACAATCTCCAGATATTTGCATGGGGTGAGGTGTCTCCATGCATATTCCTTGTAAGGCTTTCCCACAAATGGAGATAGTGAGGGCCACTGAAGGCTTTTGAACATCCCTGGTGAATCATCTCTGTGGTACTGGCAACATAAGCTAATACCATAGGAAAGCTGAGGTTTGTAAGACATACATGGTCTTTTTAGAGGACAACATGGCAGCATGTAAAACTTCTAATGCACGTGAGCCCTGGTGAGCTCAGTCCCTCTTAGGGAACTATCCGACAGAACAACCTGTAGCTGTGCACAAAGATAAGTGCTTAAGGATGTTTAATGTGATGCTGTTTATAATGGCAGAGTGAGTGAGAAGGAGAAGGAGAATGAAAGGAAGAAGAAGAAAAGAAAAGAAAAAACAAGAAAGAAAAAGGATAAAAGAAAGGAAAATGGCAATAGATGTCCTTGATAGAAAAATGGTTAAATAGCCAAAGTTACACCCAAACTCTGTGCTCCTCTACAGCGATTAACAAAAAAGACACAGGACCTGAGAAAATTCACCAACCACATGTACAAAGTGATCACATTTATATAAAAAAAAAGTATCCATGCATGCATGGGCACACTTCCATGTGCACTTGTAAGCAAGGAATGGTAACATACAATGTAGGATCAAAATATACAAGTGAATATTTGAATTTTAAAAATTTTATTGCAGTAAAAGACACACTGCCATGTAGGCAAAGACTTTATGAACAAAACACCAGTTGCACAGGAAATAGCACAAAGAATCAACAGCTGGGATCTCATTTTATTAAAAAGCTTTCCCACAGTGAAAGAAACCACCAACAGAGCGAAGAGACAACACACAGAGTGGAAAATTTTTTTGGTCAGCTGTTCCTCAGGTAAAGGACTAATATCTAGAATATATAAAGAACTCAAAAAAATCAGACCTCCCAAATTTAAAGACCCAATCCAAAAATGGGCATCTTAAATGAATAGATGCTTCTCAGATGAAGAAGTAGAAGTGTCAAATAAATATATGAAAAAATGTTCAACATCACTGATCATTCGAGAGATGCAAATTAAAACAACACTGAGACTCCACCTTACTCCAGAAAGAACGGCAATTATCAAGAAATCAAACAATAACAAAGGCTGGTTGAGCCATTGGGGAAAAGGAACCCTTCTCTATTGTTGGTGGGAGTGTAAAGTATTGCAACCACTGCAGAAATCAGTGTGGAGTTTCCTCAAAAATACTAAAACTAGGGGTTCCATTTGACCCAGCTATTCCCCTTCTTGGTATCCTCCTGAAAGAATCAAAAGCATCATACCACACCCATGTTTATAACAGCACAGTTTGTAACAGCTAAATCTTGGAAACAGCCCAAATGTCCATCAACTGATGAATGGATAAAAGAGATGTGGGTTTTTTTATATGATGGAGTACTACTCTGCCATAAAAAGGATAAACTTGAGACATTTCTAGGTAAATGGATGCACCTTGAGACCATACTCTTTAGTGAAATAAGTCGGACACCTGTTCAAATATCACATGGTTTCTCTGGTGTGAGAAGCTGAAAGGGTAATTAAGGACCTAAGTGTAAAATAGGTATTGTGAAATAGGAAGAAAATGTTCAAATGGGAAGGGGAATTAGGAAGGAAGGAGGAAGAAAAGAAGAAAAAGGAAAAAAAAGAGAACAGAAGGAAAAAATGGAAACAAAGCTTTTGCAAATAAGGAGGGGAAGAGGAGTTGAAGGGAGGGGAGGGGAATGGGAAAAAAGAATCAAGATACAGCACGTACAAGTACAAATTCCCTATGACGAATGTCATCACTATGTGTATATGAAATATACACATAAAGTCAATCATTAAAAAAAGACATACTGCCATTATTCCCCCTCAAACACTCCCCCATCCCCAATTGGACATAAGTTTTTAGTCTTATCCCATCATTCTTGCTACTTTCTGAAGCAGGTCCGAAAGTCTTCTTTTGTGAGTCTCTTTACAAAGTGTGATTAAAAAAAACAACAAAAAACCAGTGAATGCTGCTACCGAGCACCATCTGACAGAAAAGCAGGCTCATGAAAATGTTACAGTGTGTTCTCACCCACCTTATTCACCAGATCTGGCACCATGTGACTCCCAGCTCTTCCCCAAAGTCAAAATGACCGTGAAAGGAAAAGGTTTTGAATTGATATCGAGGCAGCCAGGACAGAGCAACTAAAGGCATTCGTGAAAGAGAACTTCCAGAACTGTTCCAGAGAGTGGTACAAACAACGGGCTAAGTGCGTTCAAAGCCAGGGGGATTAAGGGCGATGTGTCTTCTTACTGTGATTTTTTAAAAAATGTAAACATTCACTGTATTTTTCAGTTATACCTAGTACTTGTACATCACAACACATGGACAAGCGACCAGGAAGCAGCCTGATTTGCAGGAAGTTCAACTGCAGGACCTTGAGGCTCTCAGGAGAGTTAGTTGTGACCGACACAGGGGGATCCCCTGCTCTTGTCTGCACATGACCCCTTTCAACCCCAGAACAGAAGTTCCCACGAGAAATCCTCTGCTACTCTCTCCAGTGGCTTGGGAGTGAGTGACCCACTGCCCGACCAGGCTTCTCAGACCCCACGGCAAACCCTGTTTGGCCACAAGGCCCCCAGGACATCTGTTGGCAGAGACAAGAAGGTTTCAAGGCCACGCCTGCTTAGGGATGCTGAGCTCTGGGGCCTTGCAGCCGAGGCGCATGCTCTCTCTCAGGTCTCGGGCACCGCAAGGCCTGCAGAGGAGGCTGGAGTGAATCAGCACAGAGCTATTCTGCACAGGTGCAGTGAAACCCTGATATGCTGGGAACGGAGATGAAGGGGCCCTGGCGGGGAGGGGCACTGATCCCTGGGCTGAAACACAGCACATGCTGTGGCTCTCTCCCTCCGTGTGGTGGGAGAGTGCTGGCTACCCTGTTTCTGAGCTTTATTTTTCCACAGTGGATGCATTTCCGAGCTCCTGCCTTTGAAAACAGACACCCTGCAGGGCGGCGGCGATTTTCAAGCTCTGCCAGCAAGCCTCTGCACTTTCCCACATTTTGAAGGAGCAGAGTTCAAGTTCTGGTTCTTGTCCTGCACTGCCGTGTGATCCACCTGGGCCAAGCCGCTTGTCTGGGCTCTGACTTGCTCTGTGAGGGCTCAAAGGAGCTGAGGCATCTCCTGTGACCACAGGAAACAGAGGGGTCCAACTATGAACCTTCTCGCTCAGATGGGGATGAAGGAACCAGCAGGGAACCAGCAAGTCAGGAGGTACTACTTCCCCCTTAGATTCAAGACTTTGAGGAAGGTCCCAGACTCTAAAAGCCAGCAGTCCCCTGGGGAATTCCCAACCAAGGAAAGATGAGCCCTAGGCAGGTGGCTCAGGAGGAGGGGATGAGAAGTTTCTTTCAACAGGAGACAAAGATCTTGGCCCCATTTCCTCCCGACTAGGAGAAAGTCTGGGTGTCCTCTACAGAAGTCTTCTGAAAAGGAGACAAAGGAAAAATCTGCTGTTTGGTTCCATGTTCTCCTGTCACTCTGGTGACAGGAGGGGGGAACCTGAAGAGATGGAGTGTCAAGTGTTGGTCATCAATGGAGAATTCCAACTAAATGTTGGAATGGAGAATTCCAACCAAATGTTCCAGAGTGCTCCAGGCTCCCCTCCACACTGAGCAGTGGGTGAGAGTGCATCTAACCAGCATGCATCTGTAGCGAGTGGAGACTGGCTGTCTGCACAGGGCATCCGCTATGGCAGGACTCTGGAGGCTGCTCGGAAACCCAGCTGCTGTCAGGAGAGGGAGGCAGCCTTAGAGTCTTAGGAAACTCCAGGCCCTCCATTATTCATCACACTACAAGCAGATGATATCGTCCCTCTCCTGGACAATATCGTCGGACACCTGGGGCACAGCGCCTCCTTCAATACCTCACCTGGTCCGATCTGTCGATCACTGCCCTGGAGGGTACCCTTTCCTTCAACCATGGCGGGGTTGCTGGCTTCTTCCCATCTTCACTCTGTTCCCACTTGAAGCCCCTCAGGCTGCCACTTGTCACAGTGACTGCACCCCATTCTGAGCGTGGTTCGGGATGGCGTCCTGGTCATCCAGGAGGCTCTGGCTCTCTGGGCGGTCCACTCACTCTCGGACAAACACAGTGGCAGCAGAGAGGTACACACAGAGAATCCTGTGCCCCTGCAGCAGATAGGGAGGGATTCTTTCTTCTTAGGCTTCCGGGAGCATCTCGTGGTGTCTGAGGGTCCAACCACCTCACCTAAGAGAACCAGGCGAACACTAGTTATGGAGTCGGGTCTGTGCTAAGTGTTGGTCAAGGCCGATTTTGGGGGATGAGCAAGGTAGCCCCTCTTCTTTGTAGACTTGCTTCCTGTAAGAGGAGATGAGCGTGCTCGGGACAGGAGGAGATAGTCCAGGCATGGTGCAGTCGGGTGTGGATACAGGGACTGCAGCAGGAAAGTAGAACGTGACTCCAAATTTACAAGTGCCTAGACTTGGGTGTGTGGTCATTCTCCACCACCACTAGCATGAGTTTTGGCCCTCACGCTCAGACTCCCCAGGGCTAGTTGCCCCTTTCGTGAAAGGTTATAAAGTGCTTCCCACCTCGTAGGTGAGAAGGAAGGAGGTAGTGCATGCAGAGCAATGTGCCAAGCACCTGGCTTCTGCATGCCTATTATGGGGGCCTAACTTTTAGGCCCCCCATCTTGGTGAGGAATTCCTGTATATATGAGTGTAATTAATCCACACACATCTTCCACGCACCTGCCTGCTACCTGGCCATGTCAGCTCTTCAAGGTCCTACACCGGTGCCAGGGAGAGAGAAAGATCCAGCCCCCAGCTGCTTCCAGGCTAGGGTAGACACTCACCTGACAGCAGATTGCAACACAAAGTGGTGACAGATGTTCGCCCAGGGGGCCTTGGGAGTGACTGATTCTGCCTGGGGGTATCCCCAGGGCGTCTGAGGCGGAGACACTTGGATGCTGTAACAGACACAGCAAACAGGCGCCCAGCATGTTCATTCATTTTTAAAAAAAACTATACATTCCTTCATTTTTCTCATTCATCATTTCTTGATTGTCATCTTTGTGCCAAGCACAGAGACAGTCCCCAACACAGAAACAGCCCCCCCTTCAGAGGGAGTGACGCTAGTTTGTGGACAGAGCCCACCCGGCACAGGGTCACCACCCGGTGCATCTGCCCTTATAGCACCGCCCTAGTCCTGAGCCTGCTGGCCCCAATACACGTTGGTCCACTCAACAGTCCCTCTGGCCACAGCACCAGGTAACGCATGCGCACACTGCACGGGCTCAGGAAACGTGCTGTGTGCCCTCTGGTGTCAGGACTAAGAGTTGGGGATTAGGTCTCAGTGCTACATGAAAGATGATATGACAGGGGGGTTAAGGACGAACAAAAACCACTGGTCCCTGCTGTGTGACATGAGTCTTTGTCTACAGTTAGATTTTCCAAAGCTGTGAGCCAAGCATTCAAGGGCAAGTGAGTGATTTGGGGAGTGTAAGGGAGATAGGTGGGGGCTAGAGAAGACGGGGCACTCAGTAAAGTGTAAACAGGGCAGTCGATAAAGTGGGTGGCTGGAGCTGAGTCCCATAGGAGAACTCTGAGAAACACGCATTTCAAATGCATCCCATCCTAGAAGTGAGGAGCCGGGGTTCAGATATGCCAATTCCCTCCAGTTGTTGGTTGAGAGCTGCTCTGGCGATGTTACATCCCTAGCATTTTGGGTGGTCAAGAGGGAAGACTGGCTGTCTGTGGTTTGGGACAAAGCTGGAAGGCACAGAAATGCAGATTCCAACTGTTCTGTCCAACAGAGATCCTGACTCAGGCCTCACCCACAGGGCATAGAAAAAGACATCATATGCTGACAATGGCCAGGACGGGCCATCTTGCAAACTGTAGCCCAAAGTGCCCCAGCCCAAGAAATCTCACTTCAGTTCAACAAGCATTTCTATGTGTCTCTCCCTGGCCTACTTTGGTTTTCTCCACAGCCTCCACTTGCCTTACCATGCAGGAAATTGTATATTTATTTGCTTTAGGGATTACGGCCTGGCCCCCTAACCTCATGACAGGCTAAATGTCCCAAGAACATGGACTTGGTCTTACTTACTATTTTATTCTAAGTGCCCAGAACAGTGCCTGACCCCCTTCAACATATTCAGGAAATATTTATTGAATGAATAAAGGAAAGACCTATATAGGAGATTCATAGACCCCAGCTGTCAGTCAGTTTCCAGGGAAGAAATGCAGGTCACCTGCTGCAGGGAAAAAGGAACACTTTGTGCTGGTGTCTCTGGGCCCTAGGGCTGGCTTTCCAAGGCTGGTGCACTGGCCCAGCGGGGGGATTCTTCAGGCCTTTTCCATCTGGGTGGGCCTCCTGTGTGAGGGTCCTTGCAAGTGAAAATCCATGCCCCATCCCACCTCCTCCATCTACACCCAGCCCCTTGGCCTTCCTTACATATAGTCTGTGGTGTAAAGTCATGGCAGTATTCAAAAGGTTAAAGCAGAGTGAACTGTTAATTTTAATGCTTTCTCTAAGCTTCAGTTTTAATAAGCGAAAATGATGTTCTTATTTGCAGTAAAGTGGTGTTATAAAATTCTGTCTGTCAAGCTCATTTTAAAACCATGGAAATAAATGATCTGACAAAATCAGGCTATTAGACAAGTGAGGAAGAGTGATTTCCATAAAAGTAGAGGAGCTGTTCCTTAATTTCACACTTGGTAGTCTTTTGGGTCGACTAAATTTTTAAATAAGTGATAAAATTATATTAGCGCAATTGCATTTTTATAGATTTTTTTGGTCATTGTACTCTTTTTCAATCCCTTTATTTTAACTCAAACTGTTCTGCTGAAAGGTTACTCTCAACTTATGTTACCTCGTAACAGTGTCTGCCCACGACAGGGCCTGAGGCTCACAAATCCTCAGACCATCCAGGCAGAGTCCAGGCAAAGCACATCTGGGAAACGACCGTGCCTTGCCAGACACGTGGGCCGGGGCCTGTGGTCCCCGGATCCAGAGGCAGAGGAGGTGGCCCTGTGAGGGGATCCCTTGGTACCTGGGGCTCACCTGTTCATGGTGTCTGAGCTCACTGGATGTTTTCTCAGAATAAGAAAGAGAACCAGGAGACAGTTCTCTAGAACATTCATTCCTCAACTTGGGAGGCTGGTTGTGGACCACACCAACTCTGCTGGTGGTCTCCTGGCCCCCAGCACAAGATGAGTTGCACAGAGGCAGAAGGAGGGGATGTGGGCACCTGGGCCTTCATCCCGCCCGGGGCTGGGCCACGTATTCTGACCCAGGTCTCGGGAAACTGTTGGGAAATACCAGAATCCCGGGTCTAATGTGTTGCTGATGGGACAGACACTGCAGGCCCAGGAGGGTTGGGAGAGAGGAACTCCTCCGATTTTATTTTTGATCATTAGAATAGCTTCTATGGTGGGAATCTTCAGCATGCTCTCTTTCCCTACCCTGTTCTTATTCCCCAGCCGGACTGTTCCAAAGACAGATATGTGCCACCTGCAGCCACAGCCTCTGCCTCTGAGTCCCCTCCTGTGTACTGCTCAGGGCCCAGGGTCACTTTGCTGCTGTGCTGTGGGTTAACTCTGGATCCAGCCAGCAACGCACGCTCTTCTCCCCAGCCTGACTTCCTGTCTTGCTCTTGCAGTCAGTGCCACTCACCAGCCTGTCTGCATCTGGTCAACACTTGCCGTAGCCTCCCTGCCTAGGAGCAGACAGGTGACATTATATAAAGTTCCTCCCGGTGGCTGCCTTCCTCTTCCACAGTCAGGTCTGAGTTCAGGATGTGGGACCTGGGAGGACCCAGGAAGCTCAGAGCTTAGCCTCAGCATCTGCCTAGCCTTGGAATCTACCTCTTCTCATGTGGGTGACTTGGTGGAAGGGACAAAATCCAGGTTTGTGGAACATCTTCAATGCCGGGCACAGTATCAGGCTATGAGCATGCAAACACTTGACTATTTTGATGTGGGTGTGTGGTGCTCACCTGAGAAGCATAGCTGTTAAGACAAAAAGAACTTCCAGCTCCCATTAGGGACTGGCCTCTTGTCACTGATGTCCAGGGACTGGAGAAAGGAGAGACTGGCCCTGTTAGCATTTATCCTGGAAGTGCTGAAGTTGAACACAGAGGTTTTAAGGAATCAGTGCAACTCACTTGCTTTTAATCAGCTGAGCCAAAGTTTTCTTAGCACTTCCTGGGTGCCAAGCACTGTGCTGGCTCCCATAAGAGGAGGTTCATCTGGGATGCAGTCAAGGTGGAGAGGACACCTGATTTCCTCAGGGGGGCACTTCCGGTTGGATTCTTGGCCCAGAGGAAAGAGAAGCGACATGGCAACTGATATCTGCTCTCTACCTCAGTGCGCCTGTTAGTGCAGGGTGTGCACAGGATGGCCAGGACTCTCCTAGACCTGGTGTGCCACAGGCAGAAGCTGTGTGGCTATTAAGAAGCTGACACCTGCTACCAAATAATCTTCTCCACTATCAGGACATCTGTGCCATTCGGAGGTTGTCATCCTGTGGCCGGAACTGTGTGCCCCCCACCACGCCCCACACATTCCACTAACATCGGAGGGAGTGGAGCATCTTTGGAACTCAGAAATCAAAACTGCATTCTTTACAGTCTCCGGGAGACAACCACCGAGCTGAGGGGAATGTTAAATTCTCCAGCATTTCCTGGAAAAAGAGGAGGAAGTGCTGAGAGGAAAAGTCTGAGGGGTGGCCTGGGAGGGCCAGGGCTGTCTCTCCCAAGGAAGGAATAAAGAAGAAGTCCAAATTAGTCATGTTGTATTTCTTCTTTTTATGGCAATGCTCTGAAAGTCTGCAAATGTCAGCATGTTAATTTACTGTCACTCAGTGATATTATTTCATCCTTTCAAAAATGTGTTTCTTGCATTTTCAGTAGCATCCTCCAAGTGTTCTCCATCTCAAAGTTTCTATAGATAGTGCGACTACTTTCACTCTGACCGTTGCCAAAATGTAGAAATTCATCGTTGACTGCAGCCACATATACGTTACAAGTGGAGTTGGGGACTCGGATTTCCTGCTTATAAAAACTGGGGGAGAGGTCTAAATTTTCTCTCCATTCTTCTTCTCTCACCTCTGGTCCTCCTAAAGTGCTCTGTGGTTTCTCTCTCAAGGAACGCGCAGAGATAAATTTAATAGAGAAATTTTAACAAATCAGTCATGGCTGAGTTTGTATATGAAGCCGCAGCCCTCCCTGTCTCCCAAGCCAGCCCACCCCCAGCTCCTTGCTTCTCCTATGGTGGCAAACTTATTTCAAAAATTCTGATGAAACACTTTGTAAATTTTGTTATTCTGTGATGATAATAAATCATTATAGCCTTAAACACTTCTCTAGCTTGGAGCCTCAGTCACAAATTATCTTGTCATTCTGACCAAAACATTCTCCAAAAAAGCTTGACAAGTGCTAAAACCCAGAACATGAAACCATGTGTTGTTGTGAAAGCAAGATTCAGAAATGTCAATTAATTAGATTAAGAGGCTACTTTTAGCTTTACTCGTGTTGCCAAATAACCCTTAAAATATGCATAGCAGTGGAAATCTACCTCCGCGGTACAGTACTTCTGCGCCTACAGAAGACAATGGATCGGACTAATGGACGAAATCATTGTATCTGTCAGTCAGCCTGGGAGAATGATCTAGAAGCAAATGTCTTGCTTCTTTTTCCACAATGTAGCTTTATGAGGTGGGTAAATTCTGCCATTTATGAATTCAAGTAGCTCTCCCCCACCGCACCACCCCTTAGAAATCATGTACAGATCAAAAAAGAAAAGTCAAGCCTCTTTCGTGTGTCTTTACTAGTAAGATAGGTTTTTAATGTCGTTCTGTGTTTTTTTTTAATTTCATTTGCATTCTGAAGTTCACTTTGTAAAAAAAAAAATACAGTGGAGAAATTATTTAAATGTTTTTTATCCCTGTTTCTTGAAAATCTTATCTTTAAATAATCTATATCCTCAATTTTATTTATGCCATAAACTGTTCCTATATTTTAATGGTCTGTTTGCTTTAAAAGGGGTTGTTGGTTTTAATAGCTCAGTTACTATCTTTGTAAACTAAACTCCTTCTGACGAAATTCAAGCAGATCATCTCTGCCTGTGTGCGGAAGGCACATTCCAACCCCCGAAAAGGAAATTTAAGCCAAATAAATGTTCTGCCCAAATTAAAATACATAAAATGAATAGTTAACTTGGACAAGAGCTGATGGACGGAGCAGTTGGGCTGCGGACATGTGGGTGTTGGGAGAGCTGGCTGCCAGGCAGGGCCTCAAGAGAAAAAATCCAAATGAAATTAATTTCCTGTAACCCCCTTTGTCCATTCCTCAGGACTAATTGATTGCAGTGCTGGCTTGGACGTCTTGGGCAAGCAGAAATGGGCAGCAAGGGTGGCACTGGGAAGGGTGGTGTGAGGTTATTTCCTCCCAAGATCCGAAGAGCAATAATTCAGCATAGCAGCCTCCATGTACCAGCCGTTGCCCAGCGGTCCCCTGCTAGCTCTCTGGGGGTGCAGGGACAGGAGGCTCACCTCCAAATTTGCACTGCAGTTGTACCCCCCTTCATTCTATTGCAATCCACGTGGATTCAGACACTAACTTTGGGGCGAGTCATTGTCTTGGAGGAAGGGCATAGCTGTGCTCATACAAAGAGCCGGGTGAGGGGGCAGAGAGTGTGCACGCACATGAGAGATACCTGAAGCTGTGCACGCTTGCATGGGGATCTTACAGAAGACCTTTCCTTCTCGGCACCCATAACCTCGTCACCTGCTGCCCACCGCTACCGCCCACAGTAGTGAACATGAGGAAGCAAGAAAGACATGAAGGAAAGTTGCCTTCCCTGAGCATACTTTCCCTGGGTGTGGTGTCAGGGAAGCTATGTCCTAGGTCAAGCGCGAGACTTCCCGTGGGCAGGACTTCCTGTGTGGACCCACTTCCTGCATGATGTCATCTTGTGGGGTCAGGAGAGGGGCGAAAGTGGACCCTGCAGCCAGCTGCCACATTTCTGTGTCTCATAACTCCTGTGGATCCCCACTTGCTATATTTCTCCAGCCCCTCTTAGCCAATCTCCCTGTTTCCAGCCAGCAATGAGGCAATTAATGAGGTGTACAGAAGCCCTAAGTTATCTCTGGAACTAGATGGGTAATAAACACATAAATAAGTAAATAATTAAATAACTAAATAAAATAAAATGGATGAGTGAGGCATGCAGAGCTCTAGGCTCCCTGGAATGAGCAGCGGAGGGTTACTAGGAACATCTGGGGGAGAGGAGGAGGTCTGAGCCCCAGCCTGGGCTCTGGCATCGACATGAAGTGTTACCTTGGGCAAGTCACCCTCTCCCACCAGGTCAAAGAGGACAGGAATAAAGGCCTCCAGGAGGGCAGGGGTGAGATGTGAACACAGTCTAATACAGCTGTGTGGCTGGCACCCTCCACACCTCCTCTCATTATCATCCTTCATCATCATCATCCGTCATCATCATCTTGTGCCCAAAGCTTCCTACCATACGCTTGTGGGAGCATATTCTGCTCAGGCACAGGGGGGCAGCACCCAGCTAGTGGCAGGAGCTGGAGGAGCCTGTTCAACGGCTTCCCCAAGCCATCTTAGAGTGGTTTCCAGGGCTCAGAGCCCCAGTGGCCCATCGTGGCACCTTGTTTCTTAATGTGTCAGAAACTGGCTTCTTTCCCTTTCCTGTCATACTCCTCTCCCCTCTCTATACTTTCAGGATCACGTGTCACACGAACTGCCTGCTTTCAAATCCTCACATCAGTGTCCACTTCTGGAGAAGCCCAGCAGGAAAAAGATAATCATATAGAAAAGAGGTGGGGCGGGGAGCAGAAGGGACAAAGGCTGATCGGAGAGCGGAGGCCCGCATCTGAAACAGGCAGCTGCTGGTCCGGCCACCTGCTGTCACACAGGAATGTGGCATCCAGGCATGCCAGAAACCTGACTGTAGTATGAATTCTCCCAATTTTTAAATGTTGCCAATGAATTAGCACGTTTTTCTGGGTATTCTTTTTATTATTATATGGCTCAAAACCAAATAAATCTGCAGGTCATATTCAGTCCACAAGCCACACATTTTGCAGCTCCTGCCAGGTAAATATTCTCTAATCAGTTCAGGTGCCAAAGAGACTGAGCCAACAGATGAAGGCTCTTCTGTCTGGCAAATTCTATCCTTCAGCCATAACAGGGTGTAGGAAGTAACAGCCAAAAGAAGGCCAGTCTCTTAGGACACAGAGGCCATTCTGTCCCTGGGTTACTGACTCCCAGCTGTGACTTCTAAAGAGAGTACCAGAAGTTTCCCAAGGTTGGTGTTGCCCATTCCAACACTCTTCTGGCCCGTGGAGAAGACAGCACCCAACCTATCAGAAGAACTTGTTTGGCGGGTCCTCTAGCAATTCTGTAATTTGATTAGCAGTCTCCTTGCTGAATCCTCAAAAATTGAGGTCTTTTCATCAGGGGTACCACTCCTTGAGCAATTGGAAGAAAAATTCACAGCAGGGCTCGTCCCCTCCATTGGCAAACAGAGGCCATAGATTATTCAAAATGCACAGAGGAACATCTGCTCATCATAAAGAGAGCCCTCTGCATCCAGGGCTAGATCAGCAAGTATACACCATCAGCCTGACCTTAGAGCTAAGCAGGCCTGCTACATTGGGCCTGGATGCAGGTCAGGCTGAGCTTGTGATCAGAGTCACAATGGTTGGTCCAGGAATGAGGACTGAACCCACTTCTGGCCAAGGAGACCCCTATCTAGAGTTCTGGTTATCACCAGTGTGAACAGAAGTTCTTTTCTCCCTCAAAGTTGCTAGGCATAAAAAGGCTGACCAAACCTTCAGGGAGGCAGGGTGAAGGAGGGACTGAGAAGAACAGAGGAACAGATTCCTGGTGGTATCACTGAGCATCCACATCTGGCTGTGCCTGAAGGCCACTATTGTCTGACTTCAGCTACATAAAACAGAATTATGTTTGTTTGTTTGTTTTTGGGCTGCTTAAGATCCTGAGCCAGTCCCTGCTCAGAGCACCTTGCCAAGCACCTCTAGTCCCCTACAGGTTATAAGTTCTGGAAGGCAGTAGAGAGCAGCACTTATTAACTCAGTTCCACACGAAGAAACTTCAGCAAACATAAGTATGTGCCCATATGAATGCTTTCCTGAAAAGAAAGTCTATTTCTCAAGAATGTCTACAATCCTTGAAGGGCCAAGAAGCTGTAGCTTAAAGTCCTAGAAGAGCACCCAGGTGAGAAACACTGGGGTAGAATAAAAAGCATCAGTCAGTACAATGGCCACGGCCATACCTTCAAGGTCCATCGCCAGTCTGTCCTGCACAAAGAACACCTCCTAGCCAAGCCACTTCAAGATGCGAGGTTTAAGTTTCATAATTTCTTCTTTGTTTCCCATCTGATCACCATATTAATTGCAAGCCATCATTTATTCAGCACTGTTGTATGTTTTTTATGCACCCATGTCCTTTCTTGAGCTAGACCCTAAATGCATCCAATGCAAGAACACGTCTGGGTGCTGGTGCAGAGAAGGCCTGCTCTCAGCTCCCACAGGGGAAATGAGAGCTCCCTACATGCTGGGAGGTGGGAAGGGTCATAGGTGACCTGCTGGTGGTACCCTGCCCCATGTCTCAGGCACACAGAGACTCCTCAGACTGCTCACGACAAAGCTATGGCCTCACTCTAGGAGGCAGACCATCCACAGCAGACCCTACAGTTTCCACTTCTCTGGGAGTCTGAAGGTCCCTCCCTCCCAGGCCTCTTCTTCTTCACTTTGTCGCAAGAACCTTCATCAGGTCCAAATCCAAGACATCCTCTCCTTTCCAGCACTCTCTCCTCCTGTCCCAACTTCAACCTACAACCCCCACGCCCACCCCCAACTCTTGACTGGTAGAAAAAGAGGAGCTTTCTGGTAGATGCCTCAAATTCTCTTAGAGGAATGAGTCCATCTCTTTTTCAGCCTTCAGAAGTTTGTTTTCTTGGAAGAGAGTCATGCAGAGGTGAAGGCCAGTGGGATTTAGAGAGCACAGAAAGCAGCAAGGGTCTCTGGAGCACATTCTATTTTCTAATCATTTTTCTGGGAGTAATATGCTGAACTTGATCTTGCTATCGACAGTATTTGGGAAAAGCATGCTGTGGAGAAAGAGTCCACAGGTTCAAGGCAGACCTTGAAAAGCACAGGGAAAAGGTGGGCGGTCAGGGCTCTTTCGATGTGCTCTCTCCTCTACCCAGCCCCATTCTCTCCCGCAGGATGCACCACCCCCAGGAGAATCTGGGGTGTCAGGATCCCGTGATGAAGCTGGAGCCCCATCGAGCCCAAGACCTATTCTCTCCTGGAAACGGAGGGGCCCAAAATGAGACCTCTTCCGGCATGAGGGTCCTGTTGAAGGTAGGGATTGAGGCACTGGGTGAGCAGGTCCCAGGATCTGCGTTCGGTCTCTATTTCCAGTGCTTCTGAAAACAAGGCTGGCTAAGCTTTCCAGGGGACACAGCAGGCCCCAGTTCCGACCACTGCTCCCCCGCGGGCCTCATCTAGAAATGAGCCTCATAGGAATCTCAGCCTGCCTCCCTCCCAGGATGGCTTGGGGAACACAAGGGCAAACTGGGTAAGTTCCTGTCCTGAGAGAGCTGAGCGAGTAACACCAGTTCAGGAGACCATGGCACAACTCGTGGGGTTGATGACTGTTAATCAGGAGATGTCAACCTGAGTGGATTAAGAAATGCCCAGCAGAGGAGTAAAGCACAGTTCTGGTTCTGTGGGGCGTTTCCAGAGATGAGCGGCATGCAGACCAGCAAACTGAAAGGGGAAGACCTACCCTGGTTGTAGGTGGTACCAACCAACAGGCTTGTAGCCTCGGTGGAATTAAAAAAAAAAAAAAAAAAAGGAAAGAAGGAAGTTGGCGTGTTTGTCAAGAACTCTAGTCTGCTTGAGCAGACGCGTCTTTTGCTGCTGCCACCTGGGGACATCGGTCTCCTGTTTCTTCAGCCTTCCAACACCAGCTCATACCAGCGACTCTCCAGGAGCTTCTGTGCCTTTGATCTTGGGCTGGCGCTGTATCCTTGATCCCTCTTCTTATGCACCTTCCATCTTGGGCCGATCTTGGCTCTCCAGCATGTAGATGGCCACGTGGACTCTCCCACTTGTGCTCCTATAAGCCTACATAATAAAGCCCCTCGCATAATTATATTTTCTATTGATGTTGTTCTTCTAGAGAACTCTAAGCAATACAAGAACGGTATGGGAAAAGGTCTTTGCTCTCTTGGATGTACAAACCATAAGGATCGTCTCTTTTCTTCTTTGCTAGGAGTTTGGACAATATTCTTTGCTGCAGAGACGGGCTCAGAATCTCACCACTGCCACCCTCAGCAGTCCCATCCACACATCACTGAACCACGGGGAGAGGGGCATGGCTGAGACCCCAGTTTGACAGGCACAGTCTCCAGGCTGAGGGTGGGCTGAGCTCAGAGAAGAGCCTGCCTGTGCCATCTCCAGAAATCCTGGCCATGCTAAGCAGTCCACACTGCCCAGCGGGTCTAGGCACGGCAGGATAGCATCCTTTCTGCCTGCCCAGCCACATCTACTTCTTTCTGAGGGCTGTCACAGCAGCCCTTCAAACCCATTTGACTGGGTTGGAGCGCATCACACTGTCACCAACTCAGTTTTCATTAGGCAGCTGCTTCTCAGTTAGCCTAGCCAAGCAGAAGAACTCAAACACATGCACAAATTAAATCGACATCCAAACTCCACCAATATACAAAGCAATTTAAATGATATTCATTAGAGCGATGACAAGTCCTGATGAGGCTTTCAGGAGCCCAGTCCTTCAGCTTTTGCCGACTCGGTTTCATGGTCACTGAGGCGGAACTCCGGCGACTGTACCTCCACTTTTTTTTTTAAATCTAAGAAAATGACTCCTTCCTGACACACCTATCTCATTCCCCCGCTTCCTCCCGATTCTCTCTTGGCCCAAGTTTACCCAGCCCTGGCTCTGGACACAGGTAAGGACATGCATCGGAAAATCACATAAAGGAAAAGGCAGCCATCCTGACTTCTTTTTTCCATAAATGCTCCAATTAAAACAGATTTCAGTTTCTCGTAATTTCATTTCACTTGGCCTGGGAGATCTCTAACTCACAATTATGATGGTCATAAATGTGTCCCTGGAATCCTGCTGTGGGGGAAAAAAAATGGAAGTAAAATGTTGAAATGCAATAATTTTAAAACGTAACCCCCCAAATTTTTAAAAGTCCCATTTATATATTTTAATTTTTAAAAAGAGACCAGGAGGGCCATCCCATAGCTGCCTAGGGATGAAGAGGAGGGGATGGAGGGCTGACGGGGTCTGCAGGGGTGATATGTGGGGAGTCCAAGGACCCAGGTGTGGGAACCAAGAGACATGCCGGCTGTAGAGCCAAGCCCGAGTCCCCAAGTCCTTGGGCAAAGAGAGCAGCCTAGGGACTGCCTGATTCATCACTGAGTAAGGGCAGAACAAGGTCATGGCCACATCCATCAGATCTTTGGGCTTTGGAGTTTTCAGCCTAGATAATATCCACAGCAGGGGGAATGATCAGCAACTTTATACACTGATGCCTACACTTCTGTTTATAATTTTATGCTCAAGGTTAATTATGTGTGTCCTTGGCTTTGATCAGAGACATTAGCATGTGAGATCATTGTCTGAACCCGTATTGGCAAAATAGGGATTCTTAGAAATATCCATGGACTGGAAACACAATTCCATAATGAAGGCATGAGCTGTTACTTAGGAAATTGCTTTGTAAATAATGGTATAGAACGCACTGTTCCATCAAACTTTCTATGGCGACAAGAATGTACTGCAACTGTGCTGTCCAGAAGAGTAGCTGGTGGCCACATGTGACCACACAGCCCTTGACACGTGGCCAGTACAACTGAAGATCTAGCCTTTTAATTTTATTTAATTTTAACTCATTTACATTTGAATAGCCACATGTGGCTAGTGTCTGCTCACTGGACAGCATAGCAGAGGTGTAAATAACAGTGGATCCTAATTCCTGACTTAGCTAATTGTGGATGTTAATCTCTGGAAAGGGGTCACCTTGCTTACCATCATTATCATCAGGAATGATTTATTAAGAATATATTAGTCCATGACATTATACAAAGGTGATAGAAAAGCAGTTCTACTGATCTTCTATCATTAGAATTTAATTTTGAAAACACCTGGCTCCTTAGACCAGAGGTGAGGCGCCGATCCCCAAACACAGAGCCTCGCGAAGCATTAACTTTAACTGAAGTCTCTCCTGACTCCTGGTGTCTGGAGCAGAACCGTAACTGGACTGAATTACCAGTCAGCTGTCTGGGACTATCCCAGCCATCACAGATTGTCAGGCGGCTAACCAGCAATTTGGCACATCCATTGTCTTGCCAGGGCAGGGAATGTGGTCTCAAATCCTAAAGTCTTTGGAACTAACGAAGCCCACCCATTACAGGGTTTGCTTGCCTTAAAATCCTCCCAGAAGGGGTGACTCCCATCAAGTTCTTGGGGCAAGAAAAATGGGATCTGAATCAAACAGAAAGGTTAGTGTTTCTATTACCAAAACATTTTCCCCGGCCTTATGGAGACTCAAAGGAGTGGGAAGTAAGTAAGTAACCTCCCTGAGTTAGATCGCTGCTCGGCAATGACACCGGAAATCCGGTCTTCACTGGGACAGGGCTGCCCCACTGCACGAGGGAAAGGGGGACCCTGCCAGAGAGGAGCTTTTCTTCCCTGTAGCTTTATGCTGAGTGACAGAGCTGAAGCTTTACTCAGATGAACGAGACTGTTTCTGTAGATACCTCTAGTGTGTTCTGTGAAGGCCAGCACAGCCAGGCACTGCGTGGAAGCCCAAGTACCTCTTCTTGTCTTTTCTAAGGTCAGTTGTAGGCTGGCAGGCATCAATTGCGGGGGTCCCAGGGGAAAAGTATTTTCGGGTTTCCTTTGCCTAAGATTATACGTGCTTACTAATAAATCCCTAAAGAGGAAGAAGGTTAGTGTTTCTATTATCAAAAGAATAACTATCTGGCAGAGTAAAAATGGTAATTTCTCCATTAGCTAAAAGGATAATAGCTATTTTTTAAAGTATTTATATTATTAAAGAGTGGTGTCGAGTTTTGCCTGTTTTCATTTTTATGATTGCTTCCTATCACACGAAGTGTATTATTTTTGTGCTAAATAGTCAACAGAATAAAATCCCATTGTGACTTTCTAATTTCAAAAAGAACTGTGCAGATGACTTTGGGGAAAAAAAGTATCTTTCTTTTACAGTTTTTATTAGATGATTTGGCAATTTCTGGAGACAATAGTGTCACACTGGATTTGATCCACTCATCTCTGCTTCCCCTCCGCTCTTGTCCCGCTACCATTCTCTGCTCCTGCCTTTGGAATTCTGTTCTCTCAAGAAGGGTGGACAGATTAGAGAGCTTTTTTGCTCCTTGTGTATTTTGTCACCACGTTGTAGAACATAGCTGGTCAGGGGCCAGGACCAGTGAAGGTCACCTAGCTGCACGGTAAGAATTTGGCAGGAGGAGTCCTCCTGGGACTCAGCAGCTGTGGCCCTGGCCTCTGCTGCCACCCCCCCCAGCCCCCTGTGAGCTGAGGGCACCTTAATAAGAGTGCTCTTTGGTGATACATATATATATCTATATATATATAAAATATATATATATAATATAATATATATATATCCTTTGCAGAATAGAAATAGAATGGCGATACCAGGGAGATTGGGTCCTCATCATAGCCAATCCTCTTTGGCTTACATGTAAGATTTTGGTTAATTATAGAATTCTTACTGCCTAAAACTTAAAGATACATCCCTGATTTATTTTTTTTTCCTAAATGTTGACTGCAGCGAATAGCTAAGATGTGGCATATTGATTTCTTGTTGTGAAGTGAGCCGTTCAAGCTCCATTTAAGATTTTCATCTTGCATGTAGCCCTGAGCACATCATAGCACCATAAATTAGTTAAATTGCACATTTATCACAAATGTTATTTTAAAATACTGCGTAAATGCGATGGCTGGAAGATATACAGTAGGACTGCAACTAGACCGGGTGGGGCAGGGTGAGGTCAGGGTCCCTGACACACCTGGGATTGTAAGCCCCCTCCATGGGCAACATCCTCCTCTTCCCTGGACCCACTCGAAGAACTGATGTGCATGGCCAGGTCCTTCTTCCGCCACTTCTGTTCACACCATGCACAAGGTGCAGACCCAGCTACAACGGATTTGCAATTTAACTTTAAGTTTTCCTTTGTCACCTTAGGGAACCCAGGGCCATGTTGGTTTATGGGTGGAAGACTCTTCCCAGTCTTGGCCCACTCTTAACCAAACAAGGGTTTGGTGACTTTGGAGATAAAATGATCTTACATTTTCAAGTGGGATAAGATGTCAACCAGCCCCACTGTGTGCTGCTTGCTAAGGGGACTGTCACTGTGCCAAACGAGGTCTGCATTCAAGGCCGGTGTCCTTGACCGCTCAGTTACTATACTTCTTTGGAGGCAAAATTAATTCCTGGTTCCCATTAGTACAAACAATCCTTTCCTGGCTATGAGCCCAAGGTGTCAAGTGAGCCCTACCCCTGCCACTCACCTTGGCTATCAGGCCTCACTTCTACCCTCAAGTTGAAAAGCCCTGAAGAAAATCCTGGGAGTGGAGTCAGGAGGAGACGGGCAGAGGCTTGGGTACTTCTCCCCAAGTGTAAAGAGGGGGGTTCCGCCATCACTTGTACAAATCCCATCTCCCTTCAAGCCACATGGGCCCTGGTGGTGATGGAAGTGTTGTCAGTTTAATCTGTTAGATGCAGGACTTTGGATTCTAATAAACCGATGCTATATTTAACCTGTGAAAAATTCGACAGGGGAAATCTGGGCTCCAGGATGCGAAGATGCTGCAGGAGGGAGGGTATCTCTGTCCCTGGAGCCAGGTTTGGGGCAGGAGGGCTGATCCTGAGGAAAACTTGTATGCCTTTCGTCTCCTCCCAGGTAAAGGCCAGCAGAGCAGGTAAGTGCTCAGGAAGGGGACAGTGGAGTTGAGGAACAGGGCAGGCCCCGGACCCAGAGAGGAAAGCCTGCCCCACAGCTCGCTGGCAGAGCCCACGTGTGTGCGCCTGCATCACAGCGCAAGAGCAGAGCTGGTACAGCACTATTTGCCAGAAACCCATTTTAAACTGCAGTACAGTTCTCTCTTAAAACCCAGAGAGAGATTGCCGGGAGAGAGAAAATAAAAGTAGATGGAACATTTGGACTGATTTTGACAAAAAGGGGTGGGGACGAGCAGAAAACTCGTGGGCGTGTTGCTGAACATCTCTGAAAGGGCCTAATTTAAATTTTTAATAAAATAGTATTTTTTCTTAAAGTTGAGGTGTTTTATGCATTACATGGATGTAACACGTCTCTCTCATTTGTATAATTCTAGGTTCAGAGCTATGATTCTGCATAACGGCAAGAGTAGTTTGAATATAGTAATAAAGGTATTTTACAATTTTACATGATGTTCCCAGCGTTTTGTTGGCATGATTTGCCTGGGCCAATAAAAGCTTGTGATTATCATATAAATGCTTTCCACTCCCTTCCTCCTGTGGATGGATTCAGTCTCCTCCCGCACCCCCCCCCCACCTTGTTATCTCTGATCACTTTAGCTCCAAGAAGAGCCAGCCAGGGGACCCTGAAGTCCGAGTGCCCAGCTGGGCTCTGCTTTCTGCTGTCTGAAAACGCGAAGGGAATGGGAAGGAATTACCCGGCACAGACCTTTCTACTCCTTCAGCTTCTGGCACAATCAGGGCCCGACTTCTTGGCATCCAGAAGGGACCCCAAAGTCCCAGCCAACACGAGGGTCACCTGGTGTGACGAGAAGCCCCCACACTCAGTATTTGATAACGTTACTTTTCCACGGGGAATCTAACTTCGTGTACATGCTTCCTTTCTTTCTAATTTTCATTCTTGGGGAAAATTCTACACAAACCGCCACCGAGTAAGTGCTCCACGCTCTCCAAACACCAAAGTTCACTAAAACTCCCCTGATTTACGTGCAGCCTCCAACTGCCAGCACCTGGCAGACACAGCAACCAACTCAGTCATAAACAGATCGCATACAATTTAATTTTAATGTGCTCGTTAGTCGTAGCACATTTCAGACATAATTGTGAACGCAACACAAAATTATAGCAAAAAGACAATTTTAATGCTGCCGTAGAAAAAAGGGTTATATGAAGATTCACATAATGGTGTTTCATTGTCAACAACAAAACAGGGCACAGAGAGTGTTACGGTGTCTGTGCTGTTTACATGCCAATATTTTATACATAGGTTCTCGTATGGTGTCAGCTGTCAGTTACTTCTGCAAATTAACTGCCAAAAATGGAGAAGAACAGAATCACTTGGAGAGCCGGTAACCACGGGTTACCTTTCATAAGCCTAAAGATAAAGCTGCAGTGTGGGATCTTGGGAGAATAATTAGGAAGAACAAAACAGAAAGTTACCAATTGAAATAAAAAGGCATCCTACAATATGAAATAGCAACCGAGAGGGCTTATAAATAAGTGAAAGAGGTTGTATCACAGAATGCCTTGTGACTTTTAAGCAAAGTATTACAGTACAAACATTTTAAAGGCTTTATCAATGTTTAGGAAATACAGTACAAGTTCTTTTTTTTTTGTTCTTTTTTCTTTTTCCTTTTCAAATAGACTTAACCCTTTGAGCACTGAGTTCTTTTTGAGCATTCTTGGATTTCTAATAAATACCTTTAAAAATCATGTGCAAAATAGTTATGATGCCCGCCAGGGATAGATTTCCCGGCCTCGTTTATTCAGACTGCTCAAAACAAATGATAATATGATGCTAATAAATATGTATAATTTAAACATGAACCTCTATCAATATAGATGTACTGTATAGCAAAACAATCATACTTTGCTTTCAGATAATGTTTCTGTATACTTTATAAATGCTATCTGTGGTATCTTCTGTATAATTTACAATGTTTGCATGTAAAAAAACAAAACCCATAGACCTTAAAAAAGAAAAAGAAAAAGAAATATACACTATACATAGGCACAGCTTATGCCCAGAGCATAGCAGGTACATAAAACACTGTTGCTATAAATGCAAGAAAAAAGGTCATTTAACCACAATCACATTTTTCATAAGAGTCTGAAATCTATACAATATATACATCTATGTTTCAATGTGAAAATAATATTCTTTTAAATTTCAAGGCGTGTTATACCCCTGCAGACCTGCATAAATGGAGGTTCATATTATTAATTATAACTAAGCTGGTAAGGAGTTTAAAAAACAGAGCTTCATACATTATTATTTTATTTTATTTTTTAACCAAATTAATGCAAAAGTGCTTCAAAGTACTCAGAGGGCTAAAGATGAAAGGGTGAGAAATGCCAGCACACTGGAGTCTCATGGAAAAAGTGTGCCTGATTTCGTTATAAATGCTTAATTAAACTGTCTGTTAATGCATGCAGCTTGAAGCATCGGGGGGGATGCTCACAACTAAATCCCATTTACACAAAGTTCCAAACACTTACCACTGAGTTTTAACCTTCATATTTTACCAGTAACAACAGCTGATTATGCACCTCTATTAAACACTGTACAGTTATACAAAACAGTCCAGCCCAGAGTGATTCTCTGCAGTTAACATAAGAACATGTGCCAAGAACAAGACAGAGGGGCCTTAAGGTGCCTTCCACAGTCTCCCTCAAAGCAAACTGCAGTCATCCGGTCAGAAGCAAATGCTACTGCTTCTCCAACTCAGAAACATACAGCAGGTGGTCTTCCGGTGACTTCCCATGTGTTTTGCTAAGGTGAAGTTTAACTGCATGCTTGCTTGCAAAGGTTCGATTGCAAAGTTTGCACTGATAGGAGGTCCCCAGGTCCTCCTCTGGGGAGGACGTCACCAATTTTTCTGATGGTGACTTGGTTTGTGCTATCTGATTGTTAATCTGTTCAGTGGAAAGTTTGGACAAGTCCCGCAGCCGGAAGCCCAGATGTGACTCTAGATGGCTGATATATGTGGAAGGAGTCCTGATTTGTGACGCACAGTCATTACAAAAAAACACAGGGTGGCCAGTGTCCAAGTTTTTGAGGAACTTTGTTCCACCTGTCCTTCGAAGCTGGTATTTCACATTGGCCAGCCAGTGGCTGATGGTGGTCATGGAGAGGCCGGTGAATCTGGAGATGTGCATGCGTTCCTGCGGGCTCAGGTCTGACATGATGTACTTCCCTTCGGAGGTCTGCCGGAGGCTGGCGGCAAACTGGGCCTGTAGGATGAGCAGGTGCTGCGGGTTCCAGTTTGACTGGCGGCCCTTCCTCTTCTGTGCAGGCGTCGACTCCTCGGCCTCCTCCAAAGTGGCCCCATCAATGTCAGACTTCTCAGAGATGCTGGAAGGAGTGGAGGATTTTGACGTGTGGCTCTCTGTCAAGTTCTTCAGCATATCAGATATATCTGACAAGGCATTCTCGCGTAGCGGCGAGTTTGACATGAATGATGCGACGGCAGATGTCTTTGCTGTTGTCACCGTGGACGAGGAGGTTGCCGGCGATGTGGACGTGGGGGACAAAAGCACTGAACCCAAAGAGCAGGCTTTGTCACTCTTCCCTTTTGTCAAGTCTATGGGCTGGTCGTTGTTGACGTGGTAGAAATAGCGGTCGAGGTGATCCGCCTTCTTGGCCTGCAGGGGCGGTGGGGTGGCCACAGCTGCCTTTTCGGCCAGGCTGTTGCTCATCTTGAAGAGCATGCTCATGGGGTCTAGCGCGGGCAAGGAGGGCTTGGCAGCCTTGCCCAGGTGGATATTCATGACTGACTGCAGGGCGCTCAGAGGGTTCACGAAAGGCTGTTCGGGCGGGTGGTCGGTGATGATGGCTGTGCTGCCGCTCAGCGTGCTGCCCAGGGGCTTCGCCAGCTCCTTGCCATTCTCCACCGGCTCTGCCGTGGGGCTCCCCTCCTTGCACCCATCCCTCGGGGGACTGGGGCTGTTCTCCTGGCTTTTGAAACCCCCGTCACTGGATGCCTCCATCTTGATGGGCTCGCTGAGCTCGCTGCTGCACGGGGACGGAGTGGCCCGCTTGGGTGGAGACAGTTTGCCCTCCGGCTCCTTCATTTTCTCCTCCACTTTGGCAACTTTCTCCGTGACTTTTTTCACCAGTTCCTCCATGGCGTGAAAGTTTGTCTTGGGCATCGGGGAGGTCTGGCTGCTGGGTGGAGAGACGAGGGTCTGGTTTTTGGTGGGAGAGACAATCTCGCTATTGCCAAACATGGGCTTCAGAGGCGTACTTTTCCCTGATGATCCCAGGGACAGCTTCATCATATTGGGGAGCTGGTAGGCGGCATGGATGCTAGGGTAGCCCCCCCAGCTGGGAGTGCCATTCTGGGCCTTGTTAATGGCAGATGTCACTGTGTTTTCTAGGGATTTGAGAATATCTAGTCCCCCTTTGGGACTCTCTTCTAAGTCATTTTCAGTCAAATAATGGTACTTGGAAGAGATGTCATACTTCTCCTCTTCCTCACTGGGCTTCTCCTTCTCCTTGGGTTTCTCGTCAGTGACCACTTTCTCCTTGTCAACTTCCTTTTTGACTTCCACATTCAGTTTTGGGGAGACGCTCGCGGGCGTGTTGGAGGGGGACGTGAAGGTGGTGGCTGCCAGAGGCACCGACTGCACCTTCTCATCTAGCAGTGTGGTGATGGTGGGTGTGACGGGTGTCTCCATGATGGGCTTCCCCTTCTTCATGGCCGAGTTGGTGACCTTGATGAAGTGACCGGTGACCATCATGTGGGCCGTGAGTTCCTGCAGGGTGTCGTGGGAGCTGCCACACTCCATGCACTTCAGGATCTGTGACTTCCGGGCCTCAAAGTGCCATGCATAGCTGGCCCCATTCTGGTGGCCGTACCGGTTATTTGGAGTGATGTAAGGGTTAGAGTTCTTCTGAAGCGCATCATTGGCATCTGACAGGGTGGCTTTGGGGGTTGCACCTGTGGAATCTGGGGAGCTGGGGAGCTCCAGCTCCAGTGAAGCTTTCTTGCGGGCTGCAGGAATGATTTTGGCTGCGACAGGAGTGACGGGTTCCTTCAGAGGCACTTTTTGGTAGTGTTTCGTTTTGATCATATGGACACTCAAGTCTTGGAGGGACTCAAAGGAGTGGCCACAGTACATACACTTCAACACTTTCTGAGCATCCTCCTTCCCCTCCATCTCCAGCAAGGAGCGTTTGCGAGGCTTGGACCAGCGCTTGGGGTTGTTGTTGTCGGCCTCATGGTTGTCGTCACGGTAGTGGCCGGTTTCGTTCATGTGCACGGTCAGCTCCACCAGGGTGTCATAGGCGGCACTGCAGTCTTTGCAGCGGAATTTGCTGGCCCCCGTAAAGATGGAGCCATACAGCTTGCTGCTCTGCCGATAGAGCTGCACGGTGCTAAAGAGGCTGGGCTCGGGCAGCATGCGGCTCTGGGAAACCTGCTGCAGGGTCTTGGCCACAGCGCTCTGGTGCCAGTCGAAGCTCCCGCTGCCACAGCTGCTGCTGCTGCTGCTGCTACTGCTGCTGCTGCCATTGTTCTTCTCCGACGGGGGCTGGTGTAGGTTGAGGCTGAGGTTGGACCAGTAGGAGTTGGACAGGAAGTTGTTGTACACGGCCTTCATCTGCTCCAGGCTATCGGACACAGTCGTGTCCTCCAGGGGCACAGTCACCTCCTTGGTCTCCTCTTCGTTCTTGATGGAGCCACTTTCAAAGTCGGCCATTCGGTCACTGGTCTCGCTGATGTGTGACTCGCTGTCCATTTCGTGGCTGGAAAACTCAGCGGCCGGAGAGTTCTGGTAGCTGGGGCAGGCCTTGCTGAGCTCCTTCTCTGGGCACATGTACTTGGCCGAAGGCTCTCCATCTGCCGTGTGCTCTTCAGGGTCTACGTCTTCATCCACCAGGGCAGCCGCCTTTAACTCATCAGAAACATAGGCTGTTGTGATAACGGGTGGGAGCGAGGGGCAGACAGGATAGAAAGAAGAGAGAGGGAGGAGGGAAAAGGGGAGAAAAAGTATTAGTCAGTGCTGATCATACCTAGAATATGTTCTTGGTGCTCAGGAAGGTAGCAAACTAGGTGGGCAAATGTATTTGTAAAATTAAATAGTTAAAATGCAGTGTTTCTTTGGAGCAAAAAAAAAAAATCTGCTCTTCAAATGTAATTTGCCACCTTATTCTTCTCAAGGGGCAACAGCTTGAAATTAAAACTAAATTTGAAATTAATGAAGCACATTCTGGAGGTGGCATTCATTTCTAAAGTAATAAATTACTTGTATCAACCTCAGAGACAGCAGCTCCTGTCTGTCAATTAATATGTCTTATGCTTCTCCTACCCCTAATGCATTTCTTAACAGACAGAGTCACAATTTAAATTAAGCAAGCATTTTTTACTCATTACATTTTTGAGGCTCAATCTTTAATAAATATAAAGTACGAAAACATCAATAAAATTTTTACGAAGTAAAAAGAAAGTACATCAATTGCAATCAATTAAAAACAAGGTTTTGTGGCTTCTTTCCTTTCTTCCTTCTGGAAAAGCACGTTTCCTAAAAGCTTGGAGTAAGTTTCCCAGCAGGAATAGGTGCTGGCTGGGGGGGTGGTCTGACCCATTACCACCCAGCCCTGACCCCGTTCCCCACACGGACACTCAGCCATTCTCAGTTCCCCGCACACACACACGCTCCATGCAGAATTATGGCAGAACAAGTTCAGGAAAATTGGTATGCAGTGCTCATTCCTGCTGTATAAATATATACAAGACCTTCCAGTGGACCTTACAAATGTCAAAGTGTTTGCTCTTTAGACTACTTTGTCAATATTTACTCAGCATAAGCTTCATGGGCATCCAACAGGGATCCTGTCTTTCTGGAGGCAATGTGACCAGGGATGTAAATCCAGCATTTACCCAGAGCACATGGCCGGCAGGGCCAACAGCTGGAGGTTCTAGAATGCACACGCCCAGACGCGTGAGCCTGGAGAACACTCATGTTAATGGGGCGGAGTCATGTTTTTTACCTTTTGCTTGCATTCAGTGACTCAGGTCATTCCTTACTGAAGCTGGCCTCATACTGTGTACTACATCTAGTGATCTCACAAACACTCAGGTGTGACCAGCCTTGTGTGAGCTACAATTACAAGCTAAAGGGGAACAAAAGTGACTTTTTCCTATCAGCTCCTAAATACCTGTTTGCATCAGAAGGCCAGTGTGCTGGGTGGCTGAAATGCCACCTTGCTAATTAGAAGGCTGATTTTAAGAAAGAGAGAAAAAGATGAAAAAATATTATTGGAAAAGGAAGGGAAGCTTTGTAGAATTAATAATTAAATAGTAAGATAGATAGACAGATGGCTATAGATAGATAGCTAGACACACACACACACACACACACACACACACACACGCAATGGTACCTCAGGTACTACTTAATTCACTCCACAATTCTGGAAACGATGACCACATTCATGTTCATGTGGGAAAGGTGGCTGCAGTCGTGTTTGTCCCTGGACACATGCTTCTGTTTGTGAACCAAATTCTTGAACCAAGGTATATATATCTATACATACATATGTATAGATATATATATGTGTATATGTATGCATATATGTGTGTGTGTATATGTGTGTGTGTGTGTGTGTGTGTGTGTGTATTTGCCCTGAGTGGATTTCACATTAAAAGAATTGCAAACTGATTCCCTTGAAGCCAAAAAAGTATTACCCTCTGACTGCTTCTTCCTGCTTGGTTGTGATGCTTCTGTTAATAAGTCTCCTCTTTCAGCACCAAGATTTCTAAACTGGAACACAACGGTGCTATCTCACACTAATGTAATGTGAGCTTCGATGGGAATAGTATTCCAGGGGCACATGTCAGCTGCAGAGAAAAGGAGCCCATTGCCTATATGCAATATACAGAGCAAAAGTCTTGTGCAAGAGCCACACAACGTCCAGCAGAAAGGACCAGAACAAAGTGCCCTGCTCTGGTCAGCTGAGGTGCAAAGTACTGTGGTGAACCTTAAGTATGAGGCCACACACTTAGAGATGACAAATTAAAATGGCCAAAACTCTTTTCCTAAGGCCAGAGCCAAAATGAATAGTGAAACAGAGTGCAGGCCAAGGGAGGCTCCTCTGCTGGCCACAGCGAAGGATATGAATGCATGTGTCACAAAGGGAGCAGGAAAAGAAAAATACGGTATCTCGGTATTCCCCATAGCCTTCCTCAGTTGGCAGCACGTTTGAGAAATCAGGACCCCTAAACTCACACAAGATGGCAGGCCTGGAGGAAGGGCAGTAGGGAGAGAGGGACCAAGCAACCCATTTTGCCTGGATCTGTGCTGGTTTTAGCACTGAAGGTCCTGCTTCTGGGAATCCATCAATCCTGGGCACATGGGTGACACCCAGCAACAGAGGTGCAGGCACCTACGGGAGTCTGTATCTTCTCCAGCAGCTCCCATAGAAGGCAGCTCTAACAGGGCACACTGGGCTTAGCCAGATGCAGTTCATGGTCTGCAGAATGCATGGGGTGGGGTAGGGTGGGGTACATGGTATTTACACTCCAGAAAGGGATCTTGTGGAGAACAATGTTGGAAAATGAAGAGGAGACAGTGTCCCTGCCTTTTAGACTCAAGAGAAGCCTTGATCCATGCAGACAAAGACAGACATCAAAGCCCTTCTCTCCTAGCCATGCTCCTTGGAACTGCAGACTGCAGCTTGAAACCCATATCCTGGGAATTTTACCCCCATTTTAGAGCTTCTGCAGAATTAAATCTGAGATAGAAAATGTTCCTCTCATAGCCACTGCAGCCAGAAGCAACAGCAGCCAGTAGTAGACATGGAAAGGCCCACCATAGCATGAAGCTAACTAGCAGCTTTGTCAGCCTACCTCCCTCTCAGAGGCAGCACAGCTCCCCACGGCCAGGACTGACTCCTGCCCCACTGTGGAAGCATCAACACCACCCTGGGTGCCTCACGGACTGTCTGGAGTGCTCCCCTTCATGTGCTCCTGCCCAGGGTGGTTGGTCCCTGACATGCTCCTCCCATATGCTTGGTAAACGTACTGCAGTGTCAGAATATCACCAGTTTGATTACCGAGAAGGAAATCAATATTGAAAGACGAGGAAGGACAACCTCCCTGGTGGGAGCAAAATCCAACTCTGGGGGAAATTAAAATGCTCCAGTGCCAAGAAGGCCTAGATCCTGGGAGACGTGGTCTCACCCTGTAGCCCAGCCCTCACCTTATCCTGGCTTCAGAGGGGCCTTGTGTCTTCACCCTGCTGTGATGGGACTCTCACTACCTATTCCAAAGGTCCTGTTCTTTCAGACTCACTGGCAAAAAAATTCTCCTTCAGGTGGAGCCTTTGACTTTCACCACGGGTCTTTCCTTCCACACTAAAACACAGGGCAGTCTTTCCACTGTGTTTTGTAACAACTTCACTGAGAATATCAGACATGCTCTTGATTACTGAACTTTCAGAGAAAGTGGAAATGGGCCTAGAGAGATAGGCGGAGTGGATCGTGGCATGAAAAGCATCTGGTCACTCCAAAACTACTTCCTAAGCACCCACAGGAGCCAGGTAAGCTGCTGCCTTCTGAGCAAGACATCATGTTCTTCCTTGAGTCTCAGTTTCCCTATCTGTACAACACAGGGCATTGAGGTAATGAGCTCGAAGGCCTCCTCTTCTACATTTGCATCATTTTATAGCTTTTCTGATTAGAGGATGAAGAGCTGAGCAGTGGACTCCTCTCTGGTTCCTTCTCCCTAAGTAACGGATCTGCATCAACACTCAACAATCAAGTTGTTCCTTAGTCTCTTCTGCTCTGGACTGAACTTAACTTGCAGAGTTCCTGGTTGGACACAAGGAAGTTTCTGGACACTTGGACCTGTGGAGAAGGGGAGGAGAGCAGATATCTGCATCACTACGTAGACAGGAATGGGTAGGCTGGACGAGGACGGGGCCTCAACCCACTACTCTGGTCATCTGTGCCACAGGGACAGACGCTGTCCATCAGCAGCCAGTGAGGAGGAACTGCACATGGCTTTGGGAAGCTCCACTAGTGCCTCAAGCAGTTATTGAAATTCCCCATTGCTATTTAACTTTCTGCATGTTCTTGCTTGAATGTTCCAGGAAAAAGAAGCTTGTATCCTCAGTCTTGCACACAGTAGGTGAGCAACAGACACCAGCTTTCTCGTTTGAAAAGAGATTAGTTGGAGGTCACTGCCAGCAGAGAAGTTCTGTTAACAGCCTTTGTAACTGGATCTCTGCCCCCTCCGACCTTGAGCTGGTCCAGCCATCAGTAACTTCTACCCTGTCCTCAACCAACTCCCTGACACCAGGCGTAGCAGAAGCCACTGGGATTGTCAAACAGCCAGCTGGTCACGTCAACCATTTGCCTCCTCCCCATAAAACACCCTCAGAAGAACATCCAAATTCCTCAAAGTAGTCTCAGGAGTCCTCCGCCATTTGACCCCTGCTTCCTTTCTAGTCCTCTCAGACTGTAGAACGTGCCAAGACCTCTTACTCCTCACTTCCCATTGTCGCCTGCTCAGCTGGCAACCCTGAGCCAGGTGCACAGACGTGAAGAGTGAGACCACCTGCCTTCTCCAGGGTGTAGGTGAAAGGTTATTTCTGGCTTTTCTGACCTCAGCTTCTGTCCCCTTGGCCCCCTCGCTCTTCACGTGACAAAGCACACCATACCACTGAAATTATTGGTCTATTACCAGATGTTCCAGATGTTCTGACTATCAGCTCCATGTGATCAGGACTAACCCCCACATCCTATGCTCGATACCCCAGATGGCTGGCACAAACCTACTGCCTGGTTCTATTACTCCCTTTTCTGTTTCTAATGAAATACTTGAGGCAAGCTAACCTTATTGTTTGGGAAGCTGAAAATCCAAATGGCATGTTCCCAGCTCTGGCAAGGGTGCCTTAGCAGAAGGTGGATGTGCATGCAGAGGGAAAAGTCCACGTCTCAGAATGGGAAACCAGTGAGAAATTCAGGGGTCAGGCTTCCTCTTCTATCAGTGCACTCTTGCAAGAACTAACTCAGGATCCCAGGAGAACTCCCTTCATTCTTTCCAGTGCCCCCAGCAAGCTTAACCGCTCCTACTAGGCTCTGCCTTTTAAAGATCCCACCACTTCTTAAACACACTAAGGATCAAGCCTCCAACACAGGAACCTATGGGAGACACATTCAAACCATTTCCAAAAGATGGCCCTAACCCACAGTGACCAGTCAGCGTGCAGGGAATCCACATCATAGATGACGTCTCCATATCTCCTAGTTGTCTAAACATCTCAAGTGAAACCAGACTCCAGGAACAGACAGCTGTCCTAGGGTGTGGTACCCGGTCCTTCCTGGGCCTGTGTTCTGAGTGTGACTGGCATTTCCAGCAGTACACTTCAAGAGGACAGGCTTTGGGGGGGGTGGGCAGGATGCAGAAGCCACTGCCAAGGAAAAGAGGAGGAAGCGCCCCAGCTGGTGGTGTGCTTTCGTTGAAGCCACCTCGACTACGCCCACACCCAAACACCTGCCTCTTTTCTCTCACAGCTAAGACTGAAACCTTTGCTGCCCGCTCCAGCAGAGGAGACAGCTGGACTGTGAGGGGAGGGGCCTCCCATTCAAACCACCACACAACAGCTGTAAAATGCAAAGACGCAGAGAGGCAGGCAGACTCGCCAGGGATGGGGGCAGCCCAAAGAACCTGCATTTCATCTTTCCCCAGGTGCTCTGTTGACAAAGTTTCTCTCCAAGGCGGTGGCCAAACTGCTGCACCTGATTTCCAACCCGCAGCCCCCCATCTACCAATCCACAAATGAAAAACAAGTGCTTAAGGCAGCAGGCGCGATCGGTGGAGTGCTGGGTGCCGAGAACGCCTCTGCAGACCACTGGATGAACTGAAGACCTCTCTGGGGCAGCATCAGATGGGACCCTTAGGCACGCCACACCCCTGAAAACGCAAAGCTCCCAACCTCAGAAAAGCCTGCGACAGTCCTACGGCCCAATACCCCGGGCAGGGCATGTGATGAAGAGAATGATGATCCTGCCTGTTAGGTGCACATGTGCCCAAACCGTTTCCACACTCGCTGCCCCGGATCTTCAGAAGGGCCCTGTGAGGTGGACGAAACGACCTCCATTTGGCAGACAGGGAAAGTGAAATTCCATCAATACATGCAGCTCTTTCTTCCACAAGGCTGACACTCCAGGACCCAATGTGAGGGACCCACGTGAAAAAGTGCAGCCATGAGTGCTGTCGTGGGCCCTTGAGTGGGCTGCGAGGCAGAGCCTTGGCTGTCTCCCCTGCAGGATTAGCACCTGCCCTTCCAGGAGGGTCCTGTGTCCCACCCACAGCATGCCGGTGGCTGGCGATGACAGTCATGTCCAAGGATGAAGAGCCGCCCCACCAAAGCAATCAGAAGGTCAGGAGGCAGAAGCTCCCTCATTAATATTTATTATCATCATTAACTAAACTCAACCACTAGGTAAAAAGAAATTAATCCGTTTCATATAAATATACAGCAGAAAGCTGGGGCATGATGGAATTCATCTCTGGACAAGTGGGAATTTCCTTCATCACATTGTTATGACTCTCTCCCAAGGTGAAGAGGTGGCTCGGGTCTGTGCTCCCGGGGCACAGAGGCCGTGGCTGGGCAGGTGGGTGGGCTGGGACTGGGGCACCGGGTGGGAAGAAAGGAAAAGAAGGTGTAGCTGCGCAGTGCTCCTAGAAGTAATTTCAAAGCAAATGCCTTGGGGATATTAGCATTTTTCTGGGCTGGAATGAAGGTTCTGAAGTTACGACCCTCTGTCTTCAAATGCCCGACACTCCCTGGGAAGGCACGCTGCCAGTTACACCCCTCTGAGATACCCTTCCTCGGGTCCACTTAGTGATGACAGCCTGAAGAACGTCCTCCTCCATAAAGTCCAACTTCGGAGATGGAGAGATGAGTCCATTAGGAACGGGATGGGGATTCCAACAGGGATGGTAGGCAGTAGGGAGAGAAGGAGACATGACAGAAATTTGAGAACAAACAAAGATGAAAGAAAAGGAGACTTTAGTGGACAGAACTGTAAGATGGAGAAGTCCTAGAGCTTGGGATGCTGGGGCAGAGGAGGTCAGACACAGCCCCGAGGAGCAGGCAGGGAGAAGAGGCTGCCAGGATGCTACTGGGGGTCACCTCCAGGCTCAGACTCCAGGCCTGTTCTCTGCCTCCCGAGTACTCAGATTTTCAGACGACACAGGGTGATTATTTTTTCTTTTTAAAGAATAAGTTAACCAGCTGAATGAGTGACCAAGAGGAAAGTTAACACCAACCCTGGTGAAAAGACTAAGCTGGAAGCAGATTAGAGTCAGGCTTGACTCTGCCTGAGAGACAATTTGGGGCCTTCCTGAGCAAAGAGGACATTATGGCACCCAGAGCGGCCAGAAGAGCCAACACTGGCCTTTGCCAAACCTCCAGGAGCCCCTCTCAGGCCTTTACACATGTGATCACACTAGTAGCCTAAATTCTCTGGAAGGACCTCTGGAATGCTGCTAGTAGCATTTCTACATTGCATTTTCTTCTGTGAAACTTCTCAGCGTCACAGAGTGCGGCCATGGCACTCGGCTTCTCTACCCAGGACAGCTCTCACAGCTGTGAAGATGGGCGGCGGGTTTCTGAGCTTCAGTTTTTTCCCTGCGAATGGGAAGCAGAAGGCAGCAGGCATAATATTGGCCACACCCACCTCCCAGGTGTTCATATGAATGAACACACAGGACTTTTTCAAATTAAAGGGGTTTTGCAAGCACAGGCATGCAAATGATACCAAGTTTGCTCTCTGGGGACGTGCATGGGCCCCGTACTGTCGGGCAGCAGGGGGCAGGGTCAGTGACGGCCTCTGGGGTCAGCCCTCTCCTTGTAATGACCTGACTTGGCATCTCCCAGACCTTCCTCACAGCCTTTCACAGAAAGGGGCACCGGGAAGGCCAGGGGAAACTCTGCCTGAATAAAGCCGTGCCTGCGCCCATGGGGTTCAAGTCCATCTCTCCTGCCTCAGGCAGCCTTAAGATGGAGACTGTGGAAAAGGAAAAAAAGCCAGCGAAGAAGGGAAAGAAGAGGAGAGGGAAACAGAGGGCAGGCAGGAAGAAGCAACCTAAGGTGAACACGCACAAAATTAAGCCTCCTGGCCCACGCACGGGCTCCTCCCCAGGTCCCGGCCCCGGTCTGTGGGACGTCTAGGAAGACAGCAGTGGACAAAGCCTGGCCCCAACCCCAGCTCCACAGGCTGGACCTGGCCCAAGTTTCCAGCGCTCTTATCTGGGATGCGAGACGGTGCTGGATGATCCACTACACGGTGCTGCCTGGAGAGGCCACCTTGGACACCCACTGGCTGCCAGTGTCCCCGCAGGCCCTGACTCCAGCCAGGCCACTGTCTCCAGCTGAGTCTAGTCCCCATGTCTGACCAGCCTCTGACCCACATCACCTTCCTCTTTTGGGGGCAAAGAGCTCAAAGTCCCCCCCAAATTTCAACTAAATCTCACTTTGCTCTAAATACACTGCAAAATCCAGATGGACTGATCCATTTGCCACAAGAATCTCTACTTTACAAAGAACTGGTATAAATGCCTGCTATGCTGTGCCTGCGGGGTTATTTTTGCACAGGGTTTTAGTATATAAACCCTTATCCACCTCAATGAGGTCCCTTTCTAAGGGTGGCCACAGCTGCAGTATCTAATCTATTTGGTGTGACCTCGTTTGCGGGCTAGAGTTCTCCCCAGGTGTCCTGAGAGCCCACAAAATGGGCTGCTCAGAGGCAGCCATCTAATCCCCCAGACCCATCCAGCTTGGAAGGTGTGAGAAGTGGAGATACGGAGCTCAGAATCGGGCCACACTCACCAAACATGCTCACCCTCTAGGCAGCCCCAGCACCCTGCATGGGGGCTCTTGATCAGGTGAATATCAGGACAGAGGGATGTCCTCTTAGCTGTTGCCTGGAAGAGAGTTCAAGCAGGAATTCTGAGGTGAGACTTGCTTTTTGTGCAGTGCATGAAGCGATGGCAGAGGAGGTGATGGATGGAGTGGAGGTGGCTTGCTACACACACTCGCGGCAACACCAAGGGGACTGGTTTGAATGTTGGGCCCGTGTCTGTTGATTAAATAGGTAGCAGAGAGAGAAAAAAAATGGTTCTATGGAAAAAGAGCTTGTGCCTCACACGCAGGAGGTCCTAGCTCAGGAGCGCAGATTCAAGTCTTCTCAGTGCATCTATGTGGGCACCTGGAGTCATCTCGCAAGCCCTTGGAAGATGGAAGTCAAAGCCTCCAGAGACAAAGACAGAACAGTTACTTTATATAGCACCAGAGAGGGTAACAGCCTTCCGGGCATCCCTGCTGGGAATTGGGCTCCCCAGGAAACAGGAGAATATCCAAAGGTCCGAAGCCAGACCAGAGGGCCTAGAAGGGCATCATCTGGCTCGCAGACGGGCTGAAGCTATAACACTCAGGACCTCTCCAGAAGGCTGGTTGTGCTGGGATGACAACCTTGCCTAGATTGATCATTCTTCCCCCTAGCAAGGTCAGGAATATTAATTTTGTACACGTTAATTTGATGTAATGTGCGAGATGAATGCTTGTTCGGTTGGGTATCACTGTGTTAATAAAGCTGCAATGTTTTCTTGCCAAGAAAAGCATGGCATTAGTTGATTGGCGAATCAAGTCAGTGTGAACAAGACCGTGTTGCTCTTTGGCAGAATCACAGTGGCCAGTGGTTGTTAGGGCCATAACAGGCCACTGCTGCTTCTTAGGGGAATCAAGGACAGGGAAGCTCCAACGGACACCTTCCAGCTGGTGGAAACCCAGGCCTGCTCCAGAAACTCAGCATCCAGAACAAGTCTTTTTCTTCTAGTTGTGGCAGAAAACAAGTGGCCGGGGGCCTCAGAAGCCATGCCTGGGACTGGCACCACTGGGTTAAGAAAGACACTGCCAGCTAGGCATGGTGGCAACACTCTGCAATCCCAGCACTCTGGGAAGCTGAGGCAGGAGGATCATGAGTGTGAGCCCAGTCCAGGCAAGCCAGCAACTTAGTGAGACCCTATCTCAAAAACAAAAAATGAGAATAAAGAAAAGGGGAGTGGGGATGTAGCTCAGTGCGAAGACCCTGGGTTCAGTCTCTAATACTACCAAAACAAAGCAAAAAAAGACACTGCCTCAGCCGTGTTTCCCTGGACTCTCATTGCAGCGAGAGAGTCAATTATTCCCCCTCAGTATCCTCTAACCAGAAAAACCTCCCTTCCTCCCCAGCTGCCTCCTCCTGAGAGAGACAGCTCAGGAAGAGGAGGCCAGGAGGCTGGGAGAGTCTCCGAGACCAGAAAAGGAAGACAGCTTCCCCGCCTCTAAAGAATACTTTTCTAGCTGCTTCTGGGGTGGGCGCTCTGCTACAGTTTGGGCACAAGCCCATGCAACGAAAAATAAATGTACCAAGGATACACTCACACAACAAATGCAACTGCCCTAGACAACTTTTCAGATAACAAAGAGTAAATAAATACTTAGCCTGGGAACATCTGAGTCACCTTTGTCCTTGGCTTCCAGTACACACCAACCAACGGGGCACCCGATCAGCAGTGGAAGTCCACAACAGCCAGCTCTCTGGGCGCCTGCACTGTCAGCCCCTGTCCCACACAGGGGTGCTTCCCTGATGAGGCCACCCTGATCCACTGGAAAGCCAACAAGACAGACCCATGATGCAGCCAGCATGGCAGGTGGGACACATCTGGGTTGGACCCAGTAGGCCTGCCTGGTGGCCAGTGATGGTTTATCAGGTGAAGCAAACTCCTAGTATTAAGATACGTCCAGGCCAGACTGTAACAGAATTGAAGCTTGCTGTGGGTGCTACATTCTCATTCCTCTTTCTGAACTCAATATATTTCCAAGTTCTGTATCTACATAGAATGAAGAATCCAAGCTCCACATACCTTCCCTATATCCTTTTTCCTTTTTATTGCACAAAAGACATAAGGTAAATCCTAACACATAATGGATCCAATAAATTAGAATGACTTCATCCACAGAAAGAATTCTCTCACCTTGGTGGAACAGAAGTTGGTGAATTATTAGGGGCATGGAATGCCTTGGACTTCTCAAATTACACGCATGAGCCGTGGCCAATTTGCTAATGGCTCTGCACCTTACACATCTTCAGCTCTAGAGTATAAGAGCTTGTTCAGGTAGCACAGAGTGATTCTCAGGGGGCAGCCTGTGGTTGGCAGCAAGGCAGCTCATTCAAGCAGCTTGTCTGTACACATGGTGATCTCAAAACCCAGAGAAAGCCTTTTGTGGTGGTTCTTGCCCATAATCCCAGAACCCTGGAAGGCTGAGACAGAAAGCTTGCAAATTCAAGCCCAGTCTGGGCAACTCAGCAAGATCCTGTCTCTAAATAAATAACAAAAGAAGGGTTAGAGACTTAGCTCAGTGCAAAGGCCCTGGGTTCAATCCCCAGTACCTTCAAAATGAAACAAAATAAAACAGGGAAACCACATTTGAGAAATGGGCAATGGGTTGGAAAAATTGGGAGCAGTCCTTGAAATACATCTCTTCAAAGTAACTATGCGCATTCTCAAATTCTCTATGGGACTTTTCAACTTTTTTTCTTAATAGCTAAGAGGCTTTTCCAGAAAAAAAAGGAAGTAGATGGTTTATATAACAGAAGAATTAAGATTTATATTAAAGAGGAAGGAATTGATTTATCCAACCTATGTACCTAGCTACTCACACACTTACCTATTCAGGCATCTATCCATCCATCCATCCATCCATCCATCCATCCATCCATCCAACATAAATTACACAATAATTACACACTCAAGATGCTTTAGGGTTAGGAATTAGAAATTACTAAAGTAAATAAGTCAGAGTCACAGGCTTTGCTTTCACGCAGTCCAAGATAGCCCCAGTTACATCAAGCATAACTATATTAAAGGATTGTACATCTTAGCACAAATGTCTTAGCTTGATGTTCAAAATCCAAGCCCTGTTGTCACCTTCCTGTTTTCATCTGTCATTGATTCCCTCACATCCACCATGCTGCCTTTTCTAACTGTTCTTTTACTCTTGCCTAGATTTATGCCGTTTCCTTCACTTCACATACAATGCTCTTCTCTTCATATCCTCTTAGCTGTCCTTCCAGGTCCTGCCCATTCCACTGCCCCCAAGAAGTCCTTTCTCACCTATCTCGCTGAAAGTGACCTCTTTGATTTCAGGGATGAGATGGAAAGTCTGCTCTAAATTCTAAATTCTGGAGGAATATAAGGAATTATTATTGGCATGACTTCTGTACATCCCCGTGGGTGTTACTCTCCTGTAGTTTCTAGAGCAGCTAACCGTGTGCAGAAATGGTCTCCACCATTCCAGGCATCCTCCACACAGCTCTGCGTGCCAACTACCCTCAGTAACTTCTTGCTGAATTCACAGAGTTTGGCCGGCGGTACTTAGTCTAAGGGCCACCACAGACCAAGGGTCACCTCAAGCAGAAGTTTCCACCAGCTTCCTCTGCAGTTCTCAAACTCTGGCTAGAAGAGTCAGTCACTAGTGCCCTCTGAGCAGTTGGGCATCTCTTCATGGGACCTCAGTCTCGCCTCACAGAGCAGAGACTCCAGCGGAGGGCCAAGGCCACAAGTGTATTGCAGGAGTCCTGAGAAGGGTCCTCGTCTTACAAACAGAAGTAAAACCTGGAGAGAAAATGCTCACAGTGACCCCAGAGAAGCTCAGTCTCCCCCTTCCCTCTGCGTGTCACCACGGAACCCCCACGGCTGAGCGACCTTGAGGTGAGTAACGCTGTCGGCACTGAGCCAACATGCGGCCAGCACTCACTCAGCACAATCAGCACTCAGCCGACCTTCAGCTAACAATGACCCAGCACCTAGTAGCCACCCAGAACTTACCCGGTACTCACTCAGCACTTAACGCTAAGTAACGATCCAGAACTCAATCAGCACTCACCCAGCACTCAGCACCCAGCCAGCACTCATCCACACTTACTGAGCACTTGGCCAGCACCCAGCTGGGCCTCATTCAGTACTGACCTGGGCTCTACTTCACACCTGTGCCCACCACCTGGATGGAGAGCAATAAGATCTTCCTAGCCATTTAGGAACAAAAGCAGCATTTCAAAGATTCAAATTGTTTATGACTCTGACTGACATACGTGGACCTGTAAGACTCCAACCTCATTTCTATTTATTAAAAGAGGTTTCTCCAAACCAATATATAAATAATACCTATTGGCTGGCTGGCATCACAATATATGTTTAAATACCTTGTCTCACAAATTTATATTGACATTTATTTAGTCTGAGTTAGTGTTTCTTGTACTAGATTCAGGCACCCTCCATACCTTAACATCCATCAAAAGAGAAAGAGGGAGGGAGAGAGAAATAGAAAAACGTGAACAACAGAACAGTGAGAGCAGCATTCTAACCAAAGTGTGTTACTTGCATGGGCTTTTTATGGAGGGTAATTCAGCAATATATGTCAAAATTGGAAATATATGTATTCTTTGACTTGGGTATTATGGAGATATTCAAGGACCAAAAAAAAAACCAAAAACAAAACAAAACAAAACAAAACTCTGTCTTAGGGTGTCTATATGTCTATATCATCCATCATTTCTTAGAATACCAAAAAAAGTATTAACAAACTAATACCACAAAATATTATGTAACAATTGATAAGAACTCTAGGGAATTACCAGAGCGTCAAAAAGATAGGAAACAACTGCAGCTCTCACCTGTGGCTGCAAACTGTGAGAAGCATTTTGCAAAACTGTGCAGCACTCGCTACTAAAGTTACACAAATATATATTTGGTAACCCAGCCACTGCACTCCCAGACACATACCCAGCAGAAATGCACACATACGTCACACAGTAGCCTGTCCAGTGTCACCCTCTGATACATTCTTCATCATCCCAGCACACTGGAAACAACCCCAATATTACGGTTTAGATAGAAAATGTCCCCCCAAGCCTCTCCTGGGTGGACGGTGACTGACTCATGGGGGTGCTACGGGGTCAGTGGATCCCAGCACCCAGACAGAGGGGGTCACTGTGGCTCCCTCCCCGGCCCCTCTCTTCTCCCTCATGTGATGAGCTGGCTTCCTCCACAGCGCCCTCCACTGTGCCCTTCCTGCCTTCGAGCTAGCTGACCAGGGACCTGAAAGGTCTAAACACCAGGAGCCGAAATAAAACTCTCCTCCTTTAAATCGTGGGTGTCAGTGATTGTATCTCAGCAATAAGCAAAGTAACTAAGACACTCAATGTTGATCAAGAGCAGAAGGGAGGAATCTTTTGTAACATGTCTACACAACAGAATACCATGCTGCAGTGAAAGTAAACAGTTACAGGAAATGACTCTTAGAGGGATCCCACCAACACAATATCAAGTGAGTATCACCAGACACTAAAAAGGATATACTGTTCCAATCCATTTGTATCAATTTCAAAATCAGGCAAAACTAATGTGCAGAGATGGAGCTCAGAAGTACAGTCACCCTTGGGAGGAAGTGACCGTGCTGCAGCACAGGGACTCCTGGGAGCTGTGTAGCCCAGCAGCCACCCTCCTGCCTCAGCCTCCCAAGTGCTGGGATTACAGATGTGTGACGCCACACCTGAATCTTTATGTTACACAAAAAAGAGGTTTACAAAGAAAAATAATATTCAACTTGGCGTGGTGGTGTATGCCTGTAAATCATGGTATTCTGGGAGGCTGAGGCAAGAGGATTGCAAGGTAGAGCCCAGCCTGAGCAACTCAGCAACTAAGCAAGAATCTGAAAGCTGTCGTGGGCCAGGAGGGATGCAGCTCATTGTGAAGGTTCTAGGTTCAGTGCTCACTACCAAGAACAGTAACAACAGCAACAAGGAGAAGAAAAGGAGGAAGAAGATAAAAAGGAAAGGAAAGGAAGGGAAAGGAAGAAAGAAAATACATTAATTTTCCAAGTTTTCATGTGAGGAGATCTCCAAGCCCTAAAGGCAAGTGGGGAGAAAATCAAGTCTCAGAAGGCTGTTTTCTGTGCAGGTTGTATGGCAGGTGCCAAGGGAAAGCATCCTGGCCGGCATGGGAAGAGGCTTTCTGCTGGTGCCGGAGGGGCTGCCATTGCTGGAGACTGAGATGGCAGGAGGCTGGGCTCTCTCATGGAGTGTTGTGGGATTCAAGAAAAATTACACAAGGCAACGCATCTGTATTAGGCACCTCCAATGTCAGGCCCTGTGCTAGACACTATCAGCAGAGGGGACGGGGACAAGGCACCGTCAACACAGGGCACATGCTCAGGGCATGCATGCATAAGACAGAAGGGGCGTCCCACACCCAGAGGCCAGACACAAAGTCCCAGAGCCTCGGAAGCCAGGCCTGCAGATGTTCAGAGGTGTGCTGGCATTACTAGACTCTCCTGCCTCAGCCTTTAGCTACTGCCATTCTGGGTGGAAAATGTCACCCACAGTGACAAGAGATGGTGGGGAAAGAGAGACATGGGGAAACTGTACTGGAACCATTGACCCCAGTGGAAGGAAGAAGCAGGAGCCATCTTCCCACCAACCTGGAAAGCTGTTAGACCCAACACACATTTGGGGTATAGCACCCCTAAGCAGAGGTGGGGTTTTGTGGAACCAACCGGTCTTAAGTGTTTCCTTCCTCTCAGATTCCAATTCAAGGCCTGGTTTCTCTTGGGCTGTCACCTAGGCAAGCCCCAGCCGTCACCAGGCAGAGTCCCCAGTCCCCTCCACCTGGTGATCATCTTGTGGATGCTCCCTGTCCCTGCAGTGGGCGTGGCAGAGCAAGTGTCTGGGTGACAGGTGAGGAGACGGCCCTCTGAGAGACGGGCAGTGTCACTTCTCCACTTGGGTGGCTTTGTGCCAAGCCCAGAGCGTAGCGAGCACCCAGCCGCAGTTTACTCCCCTCCCTAGGTATGTGGGGGACGCTCAAACCAGCTGTGTGTCCACACCCAACTGCCATATGCTTCCCTGCCCATCTGTGTTCCGATGGACCAGACATCCTGCCCCTAAGACACGGCCACCCCCCTGCCACCAACAAGCACAATCAGAGGCATCCCCCAGACAAGTGCAGCCACAGCGACTCACAGGAGGACAGTGCCGCGGGGCTCCCGCGATGAAGCTGCACTCCTCAGGGACCTTTGGGGTCTCTCCCTAGCATTTCCCACGAGCCTGAAGAAGGCTGCTCTGAGCCTCTGCTCACGTGACCAGGGGCATTTCACCTCCTAAACCCAGCTGGTGCCCTACCTGCTTGGAGCCTTTGTTGTCTCATGCGCCCCAGCTGGTCCTTCTCACCCGTGTGCCCACAGCCCTCCAGGGGCTCTGCTGCTATGGTAACACCTCCTTTCCACACGGGCTGGGTGGGCATGGAGGCCTCAGCAGCCCCCCAGCCCAGGCAGGACCCTGCACATGCTGAGTACTCCACGAAGTTCCCTGAACTTCCAATCAAAAGACATCACAAAGAGGAAGGGCACACTCCTCCGTGCTTGCTCTTTTTTGACTGTGTGTTTCATCTTGTTTCCTCGAAACACTCTGCACCAACCAGCATTTCCATCAAGAATTAAAAACCCAGAACTAATTACCGAGGCTCAAGGGCAGCACACTGGCCTGCAGTTACTGCAGCTCAGAAAGGTACCAGCCCCTTTGAGGCTGCTTTGTACTCCCGTCGATACCTTCTGTGCAGGACCTCGGTCCAGCTCCACAGCAACCCATGACAAAGGCAACGCCAGGCTGCATTGTACAGATGAGAAGACTGAGGCTGAGAGACAGAGATCAGGGCCGAGGCACACAGTTAGGTCTGGCAGTCAGAAGACTTTCTGCATTTATCTCACTTCCGTCCTATGTATGATGCATGGACTATTTTCCAGAACTAGGATTGAGCTGAGGACCTTGGCACCGAACTACATCTCCAGCCCTTTGTAATGTTTTATTTTGAGACAGGGTCTCAGTCACTAAATTGACCAGGCTGGGCTCAAACTTGCAACCCTCCTGCTCCAGCCTCCCAGAGTGTTGGGATTACAGGCATGTGTGCATCACTGTGTCCAGCTAGTACATATTTAAAATGTGCTGTTTAAGAGTGAAGAAACAGAGGAAAGTTTCTCTGAGGAAAGTGTGGCACTCACATGCTCCCCCTCTAGGACCGGACAGGGAAACAGGCTGCAGCTCCACCCTGGCCCCAGGGCAGGGCACAGCTTGGTGAGACTGTACATTTCTGAGCCACAATGTTCCCATGGGCAAAATGGGGTGACATCACCAACGTTGGAGGGTTGTGGGGAGACACAAAGATGATACAAAAGACGTAGGAAAGGCACAGTAGTTGGCATGCGTCAGGGGTCCTCGGAGCCCAACGGTGGCCACAGGTTTCGTCTTCTCTGTGGTCAACTGGGAAAGCAGTTTAAGAAAATACAAATGGAAGGGTTGCTTTGTAGGTTCAGCAAAATTTGAGTCTGTGAGTGCCCTCCCAGTAAGGCCTCCGAGTACAGGAAGAAGAGAGGAGGGCAGCGAGACAGCGTCCCAAGCACCAGGGCTCGCCAGGCCCTTGTCTGCACGTCCCAAGGGTACACCAGTGCCGGTCCACAGACAAACCACTACCACACTCACAGGAAAGACGGGCAATGCAAACCACTCTGTGGGTCCCCCACGCAGCCCAGCCCGGCCCGTCTCAGGAAGGCCCTTTCTACTGGCTGCCTCTCAGAGGAGATGGTGGGCACGGTTACAGCCACCACTGTGAACATGGAATGTCACACAAGCAAAGACACTTGTCAAATGCCTTTCCCTTACAAGCACCCTCATCATGACCTGTGTTAATGAAGTTAATTGAATTTAAGATCAATAATGGTTAATTATTGCAATTTGACATTCAGAGATAAATGGCTTTAAGACAGAGAAGTATGTGTGTGAGAGAGTGTGTGTGTGAGTGTGTGAATTCTCTCCAAAGAAGGTGAACACATTACAAGCCTAAGAGGGATCCCACAAGCCTTCCATTGATCCTGGTACAACCTGATCGACTTCATCCTCTGATGAATGTAGGCTTTTCAGAGCTACAAGTAAATGTTCTACAAGACTACTCTAACCCTTGTCACTGGCCAAATCTATATGTGCTGTACACCAGAAATCTATTGAGATAGATTAAAGAACTGCTGGAGAAACAAGAGCGGCTTCAATAAAGGTGAAGGTTTATTATATTGACTATTAATGTAACTTAACTGTATGCAGTTATGAATGCTTATGGATCAGGGCAGTTTAATTTGGGCCAGTTGGATATGATTATAATTGAACACCATTTTTTTTATATCACCAAAGATGAACTCAATTCAACATGGGAAAAAAAAAAAGAGAGAAAAACCAACTCAGCTCAGAAAGGAGGTTACAACTAGCTTCCAGGAGGAAGGTGGGCTCCCCAGTGGGGCTGGCCACAGGGGAGCTGGCCACAGGGGAGCTAGCTCCAACCTCTCCTCTGTGGGGACTGACCACTGGGAATCCCAGCCCTGGTCCCATAGTTTGCCTCAGGGTCAAGACTGCAAAGTGGCTCACCTGGTTTTGTCCAAGTTGGTGAAAAGTTTATTTTTCAGGAGGGTTTCTTGGTAGGCAGACATATCCCCAAACATGCCAGTGATGACACTCCTACATGCACCTTGAACCAGTTAAATGACCACTTACGAGATTTATAATGACAAAGTAAATGTTGGCAGGGAAGGAAGTCCTACTGATTGCAGAGCACTGACAATAAAATGCGGCTGAGGAGTTCTGTCAAAATGTAAGATTATGCAAAAACACCGTTGAGAACACTGCTAATCATCTGCTTGTGTCAATTACTTGAAGGGTCTCTGACAGCATATTTACATTAAACACATTTCAGGAGCAAAATCCTTAATGCTATATCAGAATATTTTTCATTACCATTAGAGAATCTTTAAAACTCATTTCCCTCCCTCAGCTACAATAGGAGGGAGGATGAGACAAGGAAGGCTGGGTGGGGGGCATGCAGGGTGCAGCCGACTGTGGGGAGATTTCAACTCATTCCACTGAAAGGGAAGTGGGCTATGCGGATTCAAGGGTAAGGGATCCCAGGCACATTTTACTCTGAGGACAGATGACAAAGCCCTCTTTATCCCCAAAAGCCTCTATGTCAAATGAAAAGCAGTATTCACTTTCTTCTCAGGTATGGTGCCCAACTCCACACATCTAACGTCACCTGACTTAACAAGGCAAAAGACAGTCATACAGAGGAATCTGTACAATGATCAGAATTAAAATTTAGATGATATCTACAGGGATTGTGCAGCTCCACGCCTTACCCTGGCCACACCATCCTGTCCACAATAAAGGCGACAGGAAAATATCCAAAATGAGTGGCAGGGTGCCTGGAGTGGTCAGCTGAGGAAGATGTGTACCTCAGGAAGGCACTGGCCTGGGGCTGGGCACTGTCACAGATCCGTTGACACCTCAGTGGAAGACCTTACCAGGCCCACCCACAGGGCTTCTTTGGAAGGTGACAGAGGATCAGGCAGGAAGGACCCCAGGGGACCTGGAAAACTATGTCTGAATACTCACGGGGGCTTATACTCAAGACAGCTCTGGGCTTTACCGACATGACAATTACACTGACCATGGCTAAAATGTTGCTCTATTTTTCTTGAGTATTTTGCTGTACATTTCACATAAGCAGCTTCCTGTATTTGTCACAAAGGCATGATGTCCCGCTCAGATGCTGGGCTGGTGGAGCAGAAAGGCAGGATCTGAACTGAGGCGCCAGGGCTTCATCATATTCCATACCAATCGCATCTAGTACAGTGACCATCAGTCAGTCCTTGGAGAGCTCAGTAATGTACACACCCGGTGACATTTCTCATGCTAGGAAAGGGTCTGTGAGGCTGGGGAAACCCTCGCATCACCTTAATGTGGCAAAGCATTTCCGTTCCATTCAGATGAGAGAGCTGCAGTGTGAAGACATCTGGATTGCTGCTACCAGGGCATCTCGGGCAGTGACCCTGAGGTGCCCAAGCTGCTACCCACACTCCCCAGGGGCCTGGGCCTGACCTAGCCCCTTGTGGGCAGTTCTGCAAAAGGTGCAGGCTACAGGCTATCCTGCTGTCCACGCAGAAGACGAAACAAAGCTTCTCATCACGTCCAACATACTCAATCAGAAAACCAAAAAGGACTCATATCCATTTACAAACAGCCAAGACGGGCATGCACTAGTCATGGTCATTTCAGATCTTTGTATTTTAGATAGAAATTTAGAGCAAAATACATTCCTTTTAAGTAAGGAGTCTATACTCTGTACATTTTATTAAGCCAAATCTGTTTCTTCCTCATTCCCAGACAGAGAAGTCCCTAAGTGATCTTTATAATTGTATGTTTCCTTTTGACTTAAAATACATAAAATACTACTAGATAGATACATAGATATAGATATGAATATACAGTTATCCTTTGGTACTGTATCTAGAGGGAACTGCATCCTGGACCCACGAAAGATACCAGAATTTGAAGATGTTCAAGACTCTTGCACAAAATGGTGCAGTATTTGCATATAACCTAAGCACCTCCACCTATGTACTTTAAACCATCTCTGGACTATTTATAAGACAGAATACAACAGAAATGCTCTGTAAATAGTTGTTGATCTACACTGTTCAGACAATGACAACAAGAAACAATGCAAGCCCATGATCAGCACAGATGCATTTTCTATTTTTGATCTGGGGTTTATTGAACCTGCAGACACTGAATTCATGGATACGAAGGAGATACACACACACACACACACACGTACACCTTCCTCATCAAAATCTGCAGGTTAAAAAACAATGCAAAGAGATGCTACATCCACCCACCAGATGCACATCCACCTCAGAAGCAAGATTGCTATTAGGACTCTATGTCATTACAGGAGCATCCAGAAGCCAAAAGTTATAGTTCGAAATAGCCAAAATTTGGGTAGATTCTGGGTGCTCCATTTCTTGCTTGATAGATATAATAAGATATCACAGGTAAATGATGTGGCTTGAATTCATTTTCTAAATATAAATATGTACTAACTATATATATGTATATAAATACATATATATAAACACATGCAAATACACCTGTATATGCATAAATGTATACACACAGCCACTCATGTATGCACAAATGGACCTTCATATAAATGTGATTGCCTACAAAATTATCCTTCAAATACCTTATAGCAAACTACAAAGAAACTTACGCCCAATGAATATATTAGACATGAGCAAGTCACCCTAATGGATGTGATCTGCTAGCGAATCATCCTATTCCTGAAGCTCAAGCACCCGCTCCACAGAACTGCCCATGTCTCGCTGGGAATAGCCCATGAACAACACGGCTGCAGAGCCTCGCCTTGTAAAGTGACCTCCTGGGCAGTGCTGAGAAGCATGCGCGGCTCTGCGGCACGCTGGTCGTGCTGCAGCACAGGAAGCAGTCAGCATCCTTTCTCCAGAGGATGCACAGGCCAGGCTACCAGCAGCACCTGGTCCATAGGAGAGCTGCGAGTCACCAAGGGGAGGACTCTTCATAAGGCATGAGTGACATGAGTTGGCTTTTGTAGGGTCCAGCTGGCACTCTAGCCCTCACCGTGGGGTCACTGAGTAGACTGAATCCGATCAGGTGTGAGAGCCCCACCAGTTGGGTGTTGGTGTAGGTGCGGCTTCTGAGCCCAAAGCTCTTCCCCACCACCTTCCTGGTGAATCTGCACCCCTATATACATCTCTGCTGTTTACAGAAAGAATCCCCCTCCCCCAAACTGTCAAACTGGGAGCATCACCAAAAAAAATTAATCTCCAGTTTTTAAAATATCAAAACCTTAAAACGTATAATTAAATTAATCATCATAAATTACTTTTTAGCACTGAGAGTTGGATTTATAATATCATTTTCAAACCTCTCTGTGAGATTTAAATATTTTATAGCATATGTGAGTTAGAGGGAAATGTGTCTAAGGGCTTAAATATCGCTGCAGAGCAGCAGACTTTGACAAAAACTGTAGCACAACTGTTTCTAAGGTAGTTTGTAAAAATTATTTATTTCCATACCAGTTAATTATGATGGGAGTCTTTGTTGAATGCACAAGCATTAAAAAAGTGCTGATATTTTATGCATCTTTAACTGGAGCGCGATTCCCCGCAGCGCGCTGGTAACTCCTTGACATTTAGCATTCACTCACAGCAACTGTAATAAGGGGTTTGATTGCTTCCTTTGCAGATGCAGTAATTTAATAACTGTGATCAGTTGCATAAATTTACTATACAACCATCTTAAGTTAGCCACATTAAAATTAAGCAAAATTGTAATCTGTTGACAGATTATTGCTACTGAACAATTCTACTAAAAGCATTTCAGATTAGCAAGTGCCATGAGCATTTGTGTTTTATAAGCTTGTAAAAAAAATACAGTAGCTTCCTCCTTCTGCACCCCAATCTCTAGGCACACCCCACCGACTCGCATGCATACAAACCGTGCATGTCACTATTAGACAATTTTGTGAAATTCTATGCTTTCTGGTAAATCCTCTGAACTGTAGATTTTGACACAGCACTTGAAATATTTTGTGTGGTACATTCTGCTATCTGGGAGAGAGAGGGTGAAAAGTCAGCATGTCAGTTTCCCCTTTATTTCTTCCCAGTGCTTTCCTTTATGTAACTTTGTATCTATTGCTTTTGAAGGGTTAGGAACCCTAGCATGTGGCTCTTAGGAATAAAATAAGAGTGGTCCACACAGCAAAGGCAAAGCGCTAATTCCAACCCTTAGCCGGAAGAGGTAAAAGGTGTCCAGCTCCCAGCAAGTGAGGTCCCTGAGGCCAGTGTCCTTAATTAAGAAGACCACACTGAAGCTTCCTCCGCAGTTGGTTAAAGAACCCTTCCCTGAATTAGTGAGTAAAAAGAGAAGAGGGCATCGTTTCCCGGCAGCGCTCTTGCCCGCTTTGCTTAGAGCGCGTGAGCCCCACATTCCTGCTCTGTGCCCCGTTACTTGACTTTTCAGAGTAATGTTTAGCCAAGCAGGCAAGTCAGGAATAACTGTTTCTGATACTTCCCAGCAAATATCTTTAACCATCTGTTTACACTTGCCAAATATGCTTCCAAGTTTCCAATTTTATCAGTATATAAAAAGAATATCTGTTTTTAAAAAAAATTGTAAATATCTTGTGATGCATCTTTACATAATTCAAGAGAAAAAAAAATTTTTTTTGAAATCTCACTTGAAAGCCAGCAAGATCACAGATTTGTTTAAACTTTCATTTACATAGAGGTTTGGGGTGGGAGCCACAAAACGGAGTAGACGCTTTTTTGGAACTGTGAAATGTCAAAGGTGAGCACGCTCCCTATGCGAAGACTGGTGACATGGTGGGGCGAGGGGCGTGTTCCCTGGACAGCCCTGCGTATGCAGCCTGTCACCTCAGGTGGAGTTGGGGGCTTTCTCCCAGACAGGTGACAAGTCGGGCTGGGCTGCAAGCTTCCTTTGGAGCGAAGACCACTGCTGAGAGTTTGACAAATTGGATGGGACTTCACTACCAAATTTCCTGCCAAGAGGCCTAACAGTCAAATGTCTATCTTCTTCTCATCACCAAGGAGTGATGCTCTGATTTTGACATAGTGTCTCCGTTATTTAAAGACAGAGTTAATGCAAAGTGATCGAGAAATGTGAGGCCTAGGAAACTTTCGGGAGCCAAGCAAAAGCAGCTTCCCTCAGTGGCTCTTTTATCCTGAGAGGGCATGCACGCACGTGTGGGGATATGCACGTGCGAGTACGTGTGCGTATATAAAACCAGAATTCCCATTAAACGCAGCAACGAACCTGGGTTCTACCTCTGCTTCCATTACCTGTAATTCTTTATAATAAGTTGGAGATAGCCTGGGCTAGCTTTGTTTGCTTCTAATTATAACTAATTACCCTTCTAAACATGTTCTTTAGGGTTACCATGTGTATAAAAATGGAGGTAGGAAAGAAACAAAATGTATCGGGATTATTAAAAGAAAAAGAAACATACTAATTAGCTAACTAGTATACTCATTTCAATGTTTAATAATATTTTTTAACATTCCAGCATACGCTGCAGAATAAAAAATTACCCACAGCACCACCTGTGCGTCCCCTGGGACATGAGGATTTAGCATTCTCTCCTGCAGTCTCGGAGTCCTCATTTCTAAATATTTCTTTGATATTTCTTTGTATTCCACCCCATGCCACCCCCACAAATTAAAAGCCAAAAAAAAAATATAGTAAATTTTGTTCCCCACCAAAGCCTTTTAAATAACATCTCTACAGAGCCCAACTTAATTACATAACTCAAGTGCTTGCAGAAATATATATATCACATCTATTCCCATAATTTTGGAAACTGTCTCTGCCCGTTTCTGTATATGCAGACTGAACTGGTGTGAAATGCCAAGTGCCTGCCCTGTTCTCTCCACCTGGTAGGAATGGGTGTTACTGTCCCCCTTTATCCTTTCCATCTGCATAGTCCTCCCTCTCCCTTGTGTGTGGGAAGGTTCTGGGCTTTGTGTGGTCTTTGATGCGCCACCTGCATGTGGCAGGGGAGATGAGAAGATGGAATGATGCCGAAGGTGTGGAGAAAGGCAGGACTGGGCATATGAGGCCTGGTCCAGCCTCTCATCTGTTCGCGCATCATCTCTCCACTTGAGCAGAATGCAGAACTGGGCCTGGTGCTCTATCAGGACCTGACAATTAAAACCAGGTAATAAAGGCCAAAGCCAAAGGTGCCCCCCAAGCCTCTTGGGCTTGCCTACCTCAACTCACTTCTGATTGTGGGTCAGTCGTACACAAACAAAACCTTAACAGAAATGTTACCGAGGAAATAATAGCCATTTCCAATGATAATACACAATTTTAGCACTGACGCTTGGCTGATTTAGGTGTTCGGCCAACGTGTCAAGCAGCCTGCCTTCCTTAGGCGGGCCTTTAATGGGTAACTGGCAGGCTCTGGCAGCCTTATTTCTGTTTTAGATTTGGTTTGTCATTGGGTATCCATTACCTGCCATTCATCTTTGATCTCTTTGGACAGGCCTGATCAAAAGATGTCATTTGACCTACTCCACTTGGCAGAAACTTGTATGACTCTCATAAAGGGGCCACCCCAGCTATAAATAAAATGACATTATTATTTTTCTGTCCTATCATGTAGAAGAGACAATTATGATAATGCAGTGTCTGTCATCGGGAGCCTGGCAAATTGCTAGCTCTCACGCAACTGTTTAGCTTTCTTATTTGTTTTTTGTCTGTTTTCCTCCATTTCAAGTTGGAAATAAAGCAGAATTGAAATCCCTAATACTCTGCCTCCCACTCCAACAGTCTCAGGGCTTCTTCCGTGGCAGCGACATGCAGGTGTGGCTGGCAACTTGCGTGTGTCGGCAGCAGGCTATGGCCCTGTGTCAAAGCAGGGCAACAATGAGATTGGGTCTGTCCTTCCTTCAGTGTTTTGAAAACAACTAATCTTTGAAATTAGAGCTGAGAGATATGACTGCAAATAGATAAAAATCATGGCCAGGGTTTATTGTGTCCTTAATCAAGTCATAATAAGGAAAATGCATCGGAATGTTGTTCTCCCACTAGGCAAAAATACAGACAGCCCAGGAGCCTCACCAGGGAGTCCACAGCCTGAGGGACACACCAGTCTCAGGGTTTGTTACCTTCTCCAGTGGGGACCAACGACACATGCTCCAGTGTGTGACACTGGCTGGCAAGCCTTTCTGGAAGTGGAGGTTTGGGTCTCGTGGATCTGCTGCTTTCCCCGGCTGGTGCTTGGCTCCATGGGTATGCAGAGGTAATGTAGAGACAAGCAATCCCACAGGCGTTCTCCATCGCTCAGGCATTCTCCAGAGGCTGCAAGTTCTCCATCCACCACATGCCAGGAACCTGCCCTGCTCCCTGGTTTCCACCTAATCAATGAGCTCACTTGGGAAGAGAGAAGAACAGGGACACAAGGAGTCATGACTCCTGCGGGAACCCGGGCTGTGCCTGCTCAGAATCACAGCACTCTAGAGCTAGAGAGGTGGCAGGAACCTTACGGACTGCACCAAGTACCACAACTCATTCTACTGAGGAAAAGAAGGGGAAGGACTGCCCAGAGGTACCATTAACTAATAGCAGAGCTGAGACCAGGATGTAAACCTCCTAACTCCCCGGTCATGGCCTGTTTCCCATGACACTGTCTGCCACTCTCTCCAAGGCTGACCCAAGAGCTCACTCTTCTGTGAGAGAATGGCCATGGAGCTGCTCACCCACAGGGCCCGCCCTTCCCAGGTCTCTCTGGACAAAGGCTGAGTTGGGCTTTGCTCAACTTGGTGTTGCTGGTCATCTGCAGCAGACATGTCAGTGAGCATCACTGGATACAGTGCTGTGGGCTCAGGACTTGGTGGTCTTTCGGGTCTCACAGTGCCATCATTTACCCATACAGGTGACAGGGATAAGGGGTAGCCACCAGGGGTGGTGAGACAAGTGTGTGACTGGTAAAACAACAGAAAAAGGAAGAGAGGGAGCAGATTCTGAATTCCTCGCCTGAAGGAAGAAGTGGCCTCTATCCGGGAACAGACTGATGGAGCTGTATCTTCAACGAGAAGGTGGAAGAAAAACTCTGCAAATACAGGGCCCGAGGAGGGGCAACTGAATGTCTTGATGGAGAAGGGACGCAGCTGAGACGTTCTACTGCAATATGTGGCATTTGTTTTATGGAAGAACGTATCTAAGTAACTTTTCTGCTTTGGGAATCAAGTCAAAAAGAACAATATTCTGAATTAGTAGAGGGGACAAGAGAGGTGTAGAAAGAGTCCTTGAACTGGAAAGCGTCGGCAAGTGTCAGTATAACAAGCTTGTAATTTCCTTTGCCATCCAGATGTAGGTTTTCTTGCACAGAACTAGGTAGTGTGGCCCAGAGAACCAAGATGTTTCTAAAGACCATCGCTGGCCTCTAAGACAGGTGGGGCATCCCGACTTTCAGAAGCCATTTCTCGTTATCTTTCACTCCCTGGGATGAGGAAGACATCCCTCCTCAGTGTTTCCATCTTGTTCAGCATCCATCTCAGTCATGGTGCCCACATCAGGACTCCCTGTGTCTGTCTGCCGTATCCTGCACACTCCGATCTCCTGGAGTCTACCTTGTATCCCCAGCACCTGCCAGCACCGACCTGAGCAGATGCTCCACACACGTCTGCTCAAATTGTTTCAGCACAAATTCCAGCACTCTCCGAAGAATTTTCGAATTGCAGGAAAATGTGCACATTTTCCTTCCTTGAGCTTAAGCAACATCTCCTTCACCGTGCCCCAAAGGCCAGGTCCCATTCATCAAGCCGTCACATTACAGTTTGTGGAGCTTCCACTAAGTGCCCCCAACTTCTCGTCTTCCTCCCACCCTAGCCCAAGATAATGAGCCTCCCTCATAGCTGAGCTGCTGCTCAGGTGCCAATGGGTCAAAAGGGAAGACAGAGTTGAGTGAACCCAGAAGAGTGAAGGGAAGAGCAGAGGAGGGAAACACAGGGGCTACTTTATGTCCCAAAGCGCATCTGAGTTCCTCAAAAACCCGGATGCATTCCACATGCGTTTCCTTTTACTTTTTGGTATAATCCTGAGAACTGGCGTCCGGGGTGGTCTGGAAATATCTGCTGCACGGATGGCCGGGTGGACAGCACTAGGTGAGGTGGTGGCCACTATGGTGCATGTGGCACGATGCTAATAGGCTCATCTTTGCTCCATTCTGAGCATCTGGGGGACTTGAGCAAAGTGAATACACCTCTCTAAACTTCTGATTCTGCATCTTTAAAATGAGAACAGAAGGACCTTCTGAGAATTGTTGCTAATGGCGTTATGCACATAAAGCACTTAGCACAATGACTGGCACAGGGCAAGCATTCAATAAAGAAGTTATTTCTGATTCTAGAAATAACGATGTTCCATCAGCAAAGATGATCCCTGCAGTGACAAGGGCAGGATCTCCATGGTGACCGGCTCAGTCCCTCACCAGGCCTCACACTCGCAGGTAGCAGAATCACTCAATGTCCAGGGAATTCTTGCCTGTACTCTCAGCTCGGCCACTTGAGAGCAGAAAGGAGGTTGGTCACTTCCACAAGATGGTGGCTAATAAAACTGGCACCACCCCAAATTCTCTTCCCACCTCAAGCCAAAAACTCTACAAGCACTAAGTCAGGTAGAGCTGGGCTTTGGTGAATTTTGGCTTCCTATAAAAAGCAGATAAACCTCAAGTAGGTTGGACTAGCAGGGAGAATGGAGCACTGTGAGGACCATGCATGAATCTACCTAACACTCTGGTCACGGATTTATCTACAGCTCATTCCCCACTCCTCAACTCCTAGCACAGGTCAACAGCATTAGTGTACTGGGAGGTGGGATACGATAGAGGAAAAACGAGACCAAACAGGTGCTCAGGGCCCTGCTGTGCTCCGGCCTGCCTTTCCCGCCCAGGAACCTTCTTTGGCATGAGAGCTAAGAACTAAGAGATGAGAGCCCAATTTGTGGCCTCCCACTGTACAGGTTAGTTCCTGGCAGGAAGAGAGACCTCAGTCCTGTAAACCCCAAGTCCCAGGGGGCATGAAGCAGAAGAGGAGAAAAAGCTGGGCTCATTCCTCGGACTGTTCGTCAGCTCCACGCCAACGCCGAGGGCTCCCTGGGGCTGAGCACCACGACCACAAGATGGGAATTCTGCTTAAAGTCCACTCACTGATGGAGACATCTGTGGGCACAGCTACGCCCTCTTGGCCTCCTGCTTCTCCGCCTTATTGCCTTCAAGGCTCAGTTTCCCCATCTGTAAAATCGGAGTGGTGATGCCAACTTTTCCTCGGGCTGCTCTAACAGGCGCACTGAAAAGGCATTTTGGGTGCTGGTGGGTGCTGTGCACACCACGCCTGGGGGCATCCTGGGGTTGGGAATGACCAATCGGTGGACCCCGGCTTAGGTAGAGAAACAAGCGTAGACCCACCAAAAAGAAAAACTTAGAGCTGTGGTGACCATGTGGCTAGTTAAGTTGAAATGAATGAGCGTCATATAAAGTTTACAGTTCTGTTCCTCAGCGGTACATACTCACATTTCAAATGCTGTGGTTGGTGACTCCTCTGTGGGACAGCTCAGAGCAGAACTTTCCCATGAGGGCAGCACACTCCCTTGTGCTGGCTGGACAGGGCCTGTCCTGGGGCTTCAGGAATCCTTCGGCTCCCTATTGCCTTCTCCCTTCCTCTTTAGACAAGACACTTTCCTATAGAAATTGGGGGGCTGAGGACCCCTTGGAGAAGCTAACAGAAGTCAACATCCCCGGAAATCCAGAATGTCTCACAGCAGGGGAGGAGTTCCAACAGTGCCACAAGAAAATATTAGGTGGTTCACCTTGAATCACACAGTCATACATTACGGCCTTGTCGGTTCCGTCTTCTTCCTTTTGATTGCTTCAAGGAGAAAGTATCCGGTGGGTGCTATCGGTCTTTGACACCTCCCTAACACTCGCTAATCTCCCTTTTTTTTTTTTAAAACGAGAGAGATAAGGCATCAGATTCAGGCTGTAGGCAGGCAAGAGAATCCAGCTAGAATTTAATGACATTGTTTGATTTCACGGCATTTATTTTTATGGTTATTTTCTCTTTATGGCAAGTGATTCTAGGTCTTCATTTATAGGAGTGACACACTTTCCTTTTAAAAATAAATTTATTTGAGTTAAAACGTGTGTAAATAATAATGTTCAGGCAGTACATGTGGTATGCAGATATGTCAAATAGCATGACAGGTTTGGGACACGGGATGCCAAGCCTACTCAGAGGCAAATCACTGTCACAGAGGGTTCC